>LBNU01003785.1:46436-58760 GCA_014162995.1 Artemisia annua | reverse complement strand
AGGAAGTTAGACCCGTCATGGTAAACATCTAATTAAGAGTTTCTCGAAATGGTACTTTTCTACTTGGATAAATCCTTTCGAATACTAACATTTTGTTTCGTCAATTCGAGAGTCAATTCTGAGTCTAGTATAAGACTTTTATGTCTTTACTTACGAGCTCGAGATTCTGCCACAACTTTTGAACATTTTTGATCACGTTTAATCACGTCTTCTCCCCCTCAAAAATAGCATACCGTGATATTTTTGATATCAACTGATTAAATAAAAGCATTTGGAGAGAAAGACGGACTTTTTCGCATGAAATTGGAACATTTTCTTTTTCATTTTATACTCCCCCTTAAAGAAAGCATATTGTTTAAACATAAAGTTTAAAATCAATTTTAAGGGTTTTAGAGGGAGTTTTTTCTTTGAAATACGAGTTATGTACAGAAATGTACACAAGTCATTTTGTTTTGAGGCTAAGTGCTTAAAAAGTTTTAAAACCTTTGATTGATTAAGCACTTTCCTTTCTTTTGAAGACCGGGTTTCGTACTGAAGTATACGAAAGCCATAGTGAAGAAAAATTTAGAGAAACAACATGTTTTAGAAAACATTTAACTGAACTCTCGCTCAAGCATATGTACATGTATGGCCCTTAGACTTCTTTCTATTTGAACTAATGGACTTATAACTCTTGAAACGTTTTCTAACGCAACCTATTACATGATTTAAGACTTTAATGACCGACACTTTAATTTATAAAAATACAAAGCTAACAAGGTGTTTTGTTGAATCTGGGATGGATTAAGGATCGGTTTTGAGTGAAACATGCAGTAGCGACAGCATCAGCCCATAAGAATAGCGGTGCACTAGAATAAATCAGCATAGTACGAGCAGCTTCCACAAGAGTTCTATTTCTTCTTTCAACTACCCCGTTCTGCTGTGGAGTTCTAACAACCGATGTTTAATGTGTAATTCCAACATCTTCAAAATACGTTCTTAACTCCTGATTTGTGAATTCTGTGCCGTTATCTGTTCTTACAATCCTTACTGGAGCTTGAAGTAGAACTTGAACACGCTTCAGAAAGGTGATGATGGTGCTAGGTGCTTCATCTTTTGATCTCAGAAACTTCACCCATGTATATCTTGAATAATCATCGACGATAACAAGAATATACTTCTTCCCATTGATACTTTCAACTCTCATCGGGCCACATAAATCCATGTGTAACAAGTGTAACCTTGCTTCCGAACTAGGTACGGTTTTTGGTTTGTATGTTGCTCTTTTGCTCTTACCTTGTTCGCAAGATGGACATAAGTGTTCTTTGGTGTATTTGAGCTTTGGGAGTCCGTTGACGATGTTGTCTTTGGCCAATTTGTTGATCGTGTCGAAATTGAGATGGGATAAACGTCGATGCCACAACCAAGACTTTGTTTCTGATGCTCTTGTCATAAGACAAATTGGTGATGTAGAGGCCATTTGATTGATGTCGATAGCATAAAGGTTAGTGTCGCGATTTCCGATTAAAAGATCTTTTCCAACCAAATTTCGAACAAAAACCGTGTTTCTTCTAAAAGCAACCTCTAAATCTGCATCACAAAACTGCCCGACTGAAAACAAGTTGTGTCCCAACCCTTCGACATAGTAAACCCGAGTGATTAAGTAATTTCCAAACTGAAGATCTCCATAACCCGAAATAGCTGCAATGTGATCATTTCCAAAACGTACAGTTCCCATGAACTTCCAAACAAAGTTGATCAGCAGCTTCAAATTCCCGGTCATGTGCTTGGAGCAACCCGAGTCGACGATCCAAAGACAAATTTCGATAACCTGCGTAGAACAGAAGATTTTGTATTTGGAAACCGTTTCGAATTAGGTTCCATGGGGTTAGAGGTAAAAGCATTGTCACACTCATAGAAGGTTTCTGTTTGTTCAGATTGAACCACTATCAATTTACCATCCTTAAGAGTGAATTCTCTACCCGTTGGTTTCCATGCACAGTACTTAAGATAATCTCTAGGCATTTTATTACTTGTGGGATACCTAATCTTTTTAATTAGTTTACCAAAGTATCTAGATCTCGCACTAGATTTATCTAAAGCATCATTCTGTTCAAGCATCTCATTCACATACTTAGAAACACATTCATCATGAACATCATTAATTAAGCATTTCATGCACGTTAAGCAAAGAGAGTCATTACATGCATTCAAAACAGTACGATCAACATTACATTCAGATGAACTATGTTTCTTATTACAAAGCGATAAATTCCTAGGGTGTTCTTCTACTTCTTCCATTTTATTCTTGCAACTACTCTTAGAGACAGGCGAGACTCTATTGTTCCTTGTATTGCTTCTAGGCTTTAGTCTGCTGCTCCTAGATGTGCTTGCTACTCCTGTAGAAGGTAAGGCACACTCATTAGAATTTATTTTGTTGTCGCATTTAGTATCCTTAGACTCTTTAGAATTATCCTTTACACATTTTTCGCTTGTCCTAGATGTAGAGGCACACGCAGTAGTGGGACTAATCCTAAACAGACCAGGGGCTAAAACTTTTGGTGTTTCGACAACCGCTTTTCCTTTCTCAGCACATTTTTCTTTTTCATTACATTTGGACAAAGGTGATGGAGTGACTGTTTTTGATAAATCTTTGTTCACATCGACTTTTGGAGCAAACCGAGAAATTGACATTTTTGGTTTTACAACCGGATTAAAAGCGTTTGGTTTCTCCGAAGTCTTTGGTTTTTCAAGCTTAGTTTCCACACCCTTTCCTTTTAAACTTTCAAGCTGAGACCTCAAAAGATCATTTTGCTCTTGCAACTTCTTGAAATCACGCTCATACGACAATTTGTCATACTTGCATTCTTCCTTTTTTCGATCAAGTTGTTTAAAATATGACACGTTTTCTTTTTCAAGTTTAATAAGAGCATTTTCATATTTTGAAACAAGTGCGGAGGTCTCAGCTCGAAGTCGTTCGTCATCTTCAACAGAATATATTTGCAATATGAGAGACATAATATCAGTAGACATCACAGCTTCGAAGAGAGAGTCATTTAACTTTTCCAAAACACTTATTTTCTCAAAAGATTCATTTGCCTGCTTTACTAGGGATTTGTGATCCGTAACAAAGTCAGCTGTTTCTTTCAAAAACGCTTGTTCAAAATGAATCACTCTTGCATTCACAGCAGTGAGTTGTGGAGCAATATCACTTTCAAGAATCTTTTTCACTTGTAAATGGACTGTTGAGTTCCAATTTTTCTCATTTGTTTTCGTTTTAGATTCTAAAGTCCTCTGAAGTGTTCCAACTCTGGTTTTGAGATCATCAAGATATCCCCTTGCATCACTTGTGTTAAAAGTGTTGTTTGAAGACATCTGTTCAATATTTGAAAGAGATTTGGAAACAACTGCAGGTTTTGAAAGCATTTGCTTGAAAGTGAATTTTTTGGAAACAGTTTGTGTTTGTTTTTGAGGGACAAAAGTGATTCCATTGATTTTGTTCCATTTCTCGTAATCAATTGGTTTTAAATTAGGATTCTTTTGTTTCATTTTATGTTGACTCTCCTCCGCAAGTTGTATAGTATCATCAGAATCACGCACATAAGGAGGATCATGTTTCTCATATATCACATTAGCATTGTAAATCACATTCTGTTCTTGCTGAGCTTTCTTGAGATTACAAGGTGTTTTGTTCCCTAGAGCCATTTTGTATTTTGTGTGGTAAAACGGATCGGTCTGATTAGAAATCATGTGAATCGTTTGAGCTGATTGACCCTTTTTAACCAACAAATCTTCAAGTTTAGCAATCTTGTGTTCTGACTCTATGATTTCTTCCAAAAGTTTATCTTCTTTCTTTGCAAAGTCTTTTTTCAACTCATCCCGTTCTTTTTCAAGATTGGCATAAGCTGATTTTTGTTTTGAAAGTTGGTTTGTTAAATCAGAAATCTCTTGTTTTAAAGATTTAATTGTTTTCATTGAAGTGACTTCAAGAGTATCATATTTGCATTGCAATTCTCTATCTTTAACAAGTATTTTCTTATAACCAATTTCAAATTCAGACTCGCGTTTTTTATCATTTAGAAAACTTTTTTCTTTGGCCTTGTATCTCTCAAGCTCAGTGGTCAATATCTCATTCGCGGCCTTAACATCGCGATTGACCTTTTTCACTTTTTCAACTTCGATAGTACAATTATTCAATAATGTTTCAAATAAAGCACGTGTTTCCTCATCAGTCTCAGCATGCTGTGAAACTGAGCCTCCATTATGATTCATATCGGGAGTCGTCGAATCAATATTGCTACTATTCGGCGTATCCTGATATGTATCATAAATAGGTGCTTGTGTCTCAGAATGCTGTTCCTCATGAAAAGACATATCAAATATATCATTATTGTTGTCATGATCGAAGTTGTGTACCTCAGAAAGTGCATTGGCATCATAAACAGGAGGTGTCTCAGAATCTGTATCATACTTAGCTTCCTGAAGATTAGCCATAAAGATGCAGTTTGCATTCACTTCCTCTCTGTCCTCCATATCATCCATCAGTGCCATGAAATCATGCTCCTCGGCGTTCAACTGGAATCCTGCCTCTTCCTTTTGTACTAGCATCAATGCTTTCTGCAGAAATTCTGAAGTCTTCCTTTGAGGCTTAGTAGGACAGTTCCTCGCCATATGACCGACACCTTGGCAATTGAAACACTTAATCACATTCTGCTGATTCCCATTCACATTTCCATAATTCCCACCAACTTGTGCTGCAACATTTCCATACTGATTACCCTGATTCCCAACATTACCAAACTGATTACCCTGAATACCAACATTCTGACCCCTCTGATTACCAACAACTTGCCCCATCTGATTCCCGACATACTGACCCATCTGATTCTGCCTATTCTGATTACCCATGTTATAGCCCGGAGCATATCCTTGCTGATTCCTCATACCTCCAACCATTGGCCCGGCATTGCCCATGTTGAAACTCGGTTGCACAATCTGCCTGTTACGAGTGTTCGTTGAAATTCGTTGGTTGTTGTTGGTTGGTGTGGAATAGCGTCCTTGGACTGCTTTTGTCAGAAAAGCAAGTGCTTGTGTCAAAGCATCAGTAGAATCATCACTGTCAGTGAACTCTGGTTCTGGGAAGTATGGATATGGTTGTTGTGGAATGACTTGTTGTTGTTGTTGTGGGTAGAATTGTTGTTGTGGGATTGCAGCAGTTTGTTGTGGAATGTATTGTTGTTGCATGTAGTTGTGAGTGGAAGATGATGATGATGGTTGATATGGTGTGTTTACTGATGAAGGTGATGGTGTATTAGCAATAAGTGCTAGAGGATCATGTTTCTTAGCAAGCATCTCAGCTCTCACTTCATTTGCCTCTGCCTGATTCTGCTTCAAGAAATCGTACAACTGATCATAAGTAACATCATGCAAATTCTTCGTCTGATAAACAATGGTGACGTATCTTCCCCATTCTGGTTGTAGCTCATTCAGAAAGACTGTGTTGTTAGCAATGTTTGTCTGAGTGAGGTTGTGCCTTGACAAATCATTCATGATCTTGCAGAATCTGAGATAATACGACTCTATGGATTCACCAGGAATTGAAGTGAACTTGCGAAGTTCCTTAAGCAATTGTGTTTCCATTTCTTGTTTCCCGATATCCGTTCCATACATAAGCTTCTTAACTCTTTCCCAGACTGCATGAGCACTTTCTTCACTATCCACTGTAGCATAAGTCGATTCTGGTAGACCAAGAACAACAAGGTGAAATGCTTGATCATCAGCAATGATTTGTTGTCGATCTTCTTCAGTGTAGTCAGTCTCATTCTGAAGTCTGTGGAAAGGTGGTACTGGGGGGGTTCCATTCGGATCACCAGGGTCTAGTATTTCTCCTGGTTTGAAAGGACCATGCAAAACAAAATTAACAAGGAGTGTTCCATTTGTTTTACTCTTAAGATAGCATAACATTCTACTAGCCCATTGTGAATAACCACCCTTTGAAAGCATGGGAGGTCGGTTTTCAGCACCGGCGGCATGAATATCTTGTTGAGTTGCCATGATGATTCGATGCAAAGTGAAAAGTCGTGAAAAGTTGTTGTTGGATCTTTAGGATGAACTTAGGTTGTTGATGTAGATTAGGTTTGATTTGTGAAACGTCGTTGGTTGATACGGTTGTTCTTAGTGAGTTTGAGTTTTCCCTCCAAAAATCGAATTTGAAAATTTTCTTACCCAAAATTTGAAAAACACTATGGAATGCAATTCTAAGGTTGCACGAAAAATTTGAGTTTTAAAAATTTTGACGCCAAATTTTATCGAAAAATTTTGAATTTTGGCCTAAAAATTTGAATTTTTGGTCAAAATTTTCAACGTTAAACCAAAATTTAAATCTCGCGTAAAAATTGAACGTTTAATCTCCTGCAGAAAATAAATTTTACTCAAATTTTCCCGCCAAACTCACTAAGATCTGGTTGAAAGTTGTTAAGGTTCCTTACTCGCCAAAACACAACACCTTACTCACAAAAAGCTTCAAAGAACCTTACTCGCAAAACTTTAATGTAGTCCTTACTTTCAAAAACTAGCACATCATACTCGCAAGAATGCTCATCCCATACTCGCAAGACCAACAAAACGCCATACTCGCAACAGTAAGTCCTTACTCGCAACAATAAGTCCTTACTCGCAACAAGTGTATGATACTCGCAACCAAAGCAAGTCCTTACTCGCAAGACCAAGTTGATACTTGCAAGGAATGGTTTGCCAAGATGAAACTCGCAAACACGGTAGCTTACTCGCTATGATAATGTGATACTCGCAAGAAATGTACGATACTCGCTAAAAGTTCCTCATACTCGCAAACACTGGATCATACTCGCAAACAAAACACCAAAAAACTATACTCGCAAATCCCCTTTTTTCTTACTCGCAAAATCCTAAAAAGTTTAAGCTGTTCCAAATTTTTTGATCAAGAACGTGTATAGTTTGATCCTAAACGAGTATATATCATTCAAAACACCAAAAAACATTGAAACTAAATCAAACCAACCTTAAAACTTACCCAACGAAATGAAAATAAGCCTAAACGACACAACTATAAACCAAACGACCCAAAAAAACATCCAAAAAATAATCTATATCAACCTAAATCTATCCCTTGGCGATTGATACCACTTGTAGGAACCCGTATACAACCTAAATCACGACCTTCTTCACCTAAATCTAGAGAGAGAAAGAGAGATGTAGAGAGAGAGATGGGAGGATCAAGTGTGTGAAATAAAGAACTACGTGTTATTACCAAATGATCAACCTTACCTTCAAATGAAGGTATACAATGCTTAATATATAGCTAGGAAGTCTTGGCCTTTCAACTTATACATATTTGGCCCTTCGACTTCTTTCTTATTGAACTAATGGACTTATAACTCTTGAAACACTTTCTAACGCAACCTATTACATGATTTAAGACTTTAATGACCGACACTTTAATTTATAAAAATACAAAGCTAACAAACACAGTCTTTCTGAATGAGCTACAACCAGAATGGGGCAGATACGTCACCATTGTTTATCAGACGAAGAATTTGCATGATGTTACTTATGATCAGTTGTACGATTTCTTGAAGCAGAATCAGGCAGAGGCAAATGAAGTGAGAGCTGAGATGCTTGCTAAGAAACATGATCCTCTAGCACTTATTGCTAATACACCATCACCTTCATTAGTAAACACATCATATCAACCATCATCATCATCTTCCACTCACAACTACATGCAACAACAATACATTCCACAACAAGCTGCTGCAATCCCACAACAACAATTCTACCCACAACAACAACAACAAGTCATTCCACAACAACCATATCCATACATCCCAGAACCAGAGTTCACTGACAGTGATGATTCTACTGATGCTTTGACACAAGCACTTGCTCTTCTGACAAAAGCAGTCCAAGGACGCTATTCCACACCAACCAACAACAACCAACGAATTTCAACGAACACTCGTAAGAGGCAGATTGTGCAACCGAGTTTCAACATGGGCAATGCCGGGCCAATGGTTGGCGGTATGAGGAATCAGCAAGGATATGCTCCGGGCTATAACATGGGTAATCAGAAAAGGCAGAATCAGAGGGGTCAGAATGTTGGTATTCAGGGTAATCAGTTTGGTAATGTTGGGAATCAGGGTAATCAGTATGGAAATGTTGCAGCACAAGTTGGTGGGAATTATGGAAATGTGAATGGGAATCAGCAGAATGTGATTAAGTGTTTCAATTGTCAAGGTGTCGGTCATATGGCGAGGAACTGTCCTACTAAGCCTCAAAAGAAGACTTCAGAATTTCTGCAGAAAGCATTGATGCTAGTACAAAAGGAAGAGGCAGGATTCCAGTTGAACGCCGAGAAGCATGATTTCATGGCACTGATGGATTATATGGAGGACAGAGAGGAAGTGAATGCAAACTGCATATTTATGGCTAATCTTCAGGAAGCTAAGTATGATACAGTTTCTGAGACACCTCCTGTTTATGATGCCAATGCACTTTCTGAGGTACACAACTTTGATCATGACAACAATAATGATATATTTGATATGTCTTTTCATGAGGAACAGCATTCTGAGACACAAGCACCTATTTATGATACATATAAGGATACGTCGAATAGTAGCAATATTGTCGACGACTCCCGATATGAATCATAGTGGAGGCTCAGTTTCACAGCATGCTGAGACTGATGAGGAAACACGTGCTTTATTTGAAACATTATTGAATAATTGTACTATCGAAGTTGAAAAAGTGAAAAAGGTCAATCGCGATGTTATGGCCGCGAATGAGATATTGACCACTGAGCTTGAGAGATACAAGGCCAAAGAAAAAAGTNCTCTGATACCACTTGTAGGACCTTGGATACAACTTATTTCACAACTTATCTAGCTTATTCTAGAGAGAGAGTAGAGAGAGAAAGAGTAGAGAACATCATGTAAAAGATAAGAACTATGTGTTATTGCAAAATGATGAAGCTCAACCTCATAATGGAGGCTTACAATACATTATATAGTGCTTACAAGTCTAGGGCTTTTGATATTACATGTTTGGCCCTTAGACTTTCTAGTTTATGATAACTGAACATATAACTTATGAAACTACTTTCTAACGCAACCTATTACACGTTTTAAGATATAATGACCGACACTTCATAATATAAAAATATAATGCTAACAAAATATAACCGTGACATCGACATTGTATTGGATTCTTGAGCATATCTCCTTATAATGTTATTAGGTCAAAGGTTCTTTGATCACATGCGTGCACATAAATCAAATTTATTTTAAAAATTTTATTTACTATATGGACATATAAGAATTTACCCGTGAAAATTGTGATATAAGTACAACTAATAAGTATGCATGAGTTTTTCATTATGTATTAATATCAATTAATATTTTGTAAAAATATTGGATGAAAGATTTAACTTTGTTTAGCTGACATAGATGTTAATGTTGAGGTTGATGTTTTTGTTGAACTTTAACTATTGATATCATGCTGTACAAAATGTGCGAGTTTAGTAGCACATAATGAGCATTGATGATTTTAAAATATACTCCGTAAAGTTTTTAAATTTTTTTTCCGGATATCCGTATATAAACTTTAAATAATAATTGCATGAGTCGTTATAAGTACAATCGCGTATATTTAATTTCATATCACAGTAACTCGTACTAACCATTTGATATTTATATTACCGTTAATAATAATTTAACTGTATTTAATATTTAAACCCGTGTACGTATAGATTAAACTTTTAAATAGGATAACATGAGTTCTTATTTATATTTAACGTACATACTAAAAAGATATTTTAATAGAAGAAAGTTTAAAACTAATATTTATTTTAAAAGTATTTAACGTTTATTAAAATTAATTCGTACATTTATAAAATTTTGTAAGTTTAATGGATGGAAATCTCAAACCAATACTAATACTCATGTAATTGTAAACAAAGTTATATTATAAAGTGTAGGGGGTATAAAGTGTAAGGGGTTATTTGTTTATTATCTAAAGTTATTAAAAAATATGTAGACTTATAATTTTACACTTAACTCCATATAATATATTTAAAATTCAACCACTAAAGTTTTTTAATTACCTACTCTTTTTGTAAGTTTTTATTTTCATAATTTTGACACCTATATTTTTATGCGTTTTTTTCCTTAATCAAATTCTCTACCAAATTTATTAAAAGTTAACTAAAATCAATTCAATTTGGCCAATTATATTGCTCGATTTCGCCTATGTGTCAAAATCAAGCTTTCCTATTAGTCCAATCCCCTAAGATTGTTTTGTCAAAAAGACTCCGAAATGATGTAATTCTTTTATTATATAAAAGATTACAACCTTTTATTCATAAAGACTATATACGGGTAAGCTATTTTACTAAATAGTAATTTTGATGTTTACATCAGTCATCTTTATTTTTATTTTTATTGTAACTATGGCATAATTGATGTAACAAATGTTTAGTAATCTTTCTATTTTTATAGAAGCTGCATGAAATAACTAAACTATACGAAAAGCTTATGTATTTTGGTCATTGCTCCTAAACATTTTGTCACTGACTAGAAATAAGGGTTAATTGCTTGAAAATGTATCATACTTGTCACTTTTTGTTATTGTGTGTACCGAACTTATTTTTTCTTATTGTGTGTAATTAACTTTCAAATTTCAATTATTGTGTGTAGTTTGTTACCATTTTACCCTTACTTTTTCAAATTTTGAAAGGTAAAATGGTCATTTTACATGCTTAAATAGTCACAAAATACACACGATAATCGAAATTTGAAAGTTCAGTATACACAATAAGAAAAAAATAGTTTGGTACATACAATAACCAAAAGTAACAAGTATAATACATTTTCAAGTAATTAACCCTATAAATAACAAGTTTTGCGTACTTTTGTTTAAAGCTAAACTCTACTCAAGATTCAAGAAAGCAAGAAACTACCAAAGCTATATCTAAAATTCAAAATAAGATAATTTTGCAAAAACATGGTTTAATGAAATACTCCGTATTAATCAAGTCAGTCGTTCGGAGTTCTTGAACACGCCTTGAAATAAAGGCAAAATGCATGAAAAAGTATGTTGTTGCACATGGGGTATGGAAAATCGTCAGTCGCCAGAGGAGAGGCATGAGGGCTTCCTTTATTAATATAAATTATTTAAAAATGCACAAAGAGATATTCGCCGCCTTTGGTATGTTCTTGGCTTACTTCGCATTAATGCTTTCATCATTAAAATATAAAAGATGATTTGTACACTTCAATCTTATTATTTGCACACTCAAATATACAAACACTTAAAAGTTAATATCAATACTGTACAAGTATCTAGTACATGTATTAGAGTGTCCAAATCAATTTTTAAAGAGTGCAAATCAATTCCCTTAAAATGTACTCCTACTTTTATCACAATTTGCCTGCACTTTTAGAGCGGAGGGAGTCATAACGCTGGTAGCAGCGTTAATCCTAGGTGTCAAGAAAGCAACGTGCGTTATCGTGTTACAACCATTTCCAAGAATGCAGCGTTGGCCCAACGTTGGTATGCACGTTAGCACACTAACGTGCGTTACAACGGCTAGTGTTGAATTCCAAATAAACAAAACAAGCCCCTCCCATTTTACAACGCTAATGTTCAATAATTTTACAAAGGTATCAAACGACAGTGGCACAAAATTTGAAAAGACAAATAACGACTATGTCTAGATGTCTAATTTGTGCTCCTTAAAGTACGTATGATGTACGTTGTAACGCAACATGTATCATTAAAATTAAGAAAACTATGTGAGTACGATAGATTAAGCTAAATGATGATATTTACCGGTACCTTAGCAAGGTGCAGAAATTGATAGAAATCAAGTTGGAGTTCTTCACAAATCTAGGAACTCATTTTCGAACGACGCAAGTAAGATTGAAATTACAACAATGCTAAAAATACTAGTCGATGTGTGCAAGCTAAGTGTTACTTTTACCAGCTGGACCAATGAGACTCCAACAACTGGACATCGAGGTATCGAAATTCATGCGTGTATCGATATCTCTAATTCGGTCACATTTTTAGACACGTGGTTTGCTTATGGAAACAGCACGTGTATTGCAATTTTATTTTCTTTAAAATGTTTGCTTTTTAATAAATGAAATTGTTGAGGGTGGAATTTGTAAATTTGTAAAAAGTGGTGTTATTTGGTGTTATGATTTCCTGGTGTTTTTTGGTGTTATGTTATTTGTTGCTGAGATGATGTGGCGCTGACGTGGCATGGTGTTAACACCCAAATGGTGTTATGACTCCCCATACTCT
>LBNU01003785.1:5707-45784 GCA_014162995.1 Artemisia annua | reverse complement strand
CACTTGAAATTCATCTTAGTCAATTGTTTGTGTTCAATTCAAAGTCAACGCATCTGTAATACATGCTTGCATACCTGTGTTCAGGCTACTGTTTTTTGCTTCAATTAGTGCTTCAATTGATAGTTAGAATTAGGGCTTTTGTGCTTTTTAGGTACTCAGCTTGGTAGACTAGCTTTTGCCCCCTTAAGTTTCTATATTAGAGCTTATTAAGAGTGCTTATTTGGGTCTGCTAGTTAGGTACTTAGTGCTTTTTAACTGATTTCATTAGGATTGCAATTTGTGCTATTTGACTTGGATTCTGAGCTTATTTGTTATTATTGAGCATAATTGAGTGTACTTAAGTGTTTTAAATGATTCCTGAGCTTTTGGCCTATCCTTGTTTACATCTGCTTATTTTTGAGCTTATTGCATAACTGCTATTTGTTCCCTTTGTGTGTACTGTTATGCTTATTGATCTGATTTCAGTTTGCTTGAGTTTAGTTGAGTGCTTTAAACCTTCTGTGTAGCTTTTAAACTTTTATGGATTAAGTGCTTATTAATAAGCACTTATTCCAAACTGCTTATTAGCTATAAGCACTTTTCAGCTTATTTTTCCATTTTTTCTATTTTTCCTAGATTTCAAATATTATTTTAGAATTCTCATAAAAATTTCAGAATTTTTCTCATTCATTTACTATTTCTTTTCATTTTTAAATAGTTTCTAGAATTTAAAATCATTTTTCATTTTAAAATAAATCACTAAAAGACAAAAAATAGTTTCTGATTTTATTTTTAAATTTCATTTTCAGTTTATTAAGATTTTTAGAAAATAAATTTGTGGAATTAATCTTTCATTTTATAATTAGTTTGATTTTCTTTTATTAAATAAAAATACATAAATAGATTTTAATTCATATTAAATAAATAAAAAGTAAAAAATATAATTTTCTTTTTCTTAAAATTTTCTTTTATCATTTTAAAGTTTTAAAAATTTTATTTGAGCCCGTAGATTTAGTCTAGCTTAAAATTTACGTTTTAATTTGTTAAATAGACGTTTATTTTAGTTTTCGTTTACGTTTTTGACATTTGTGCTTTACGTACTTATACGTTTTGCATGATTACTTGTTCTTGTTTGTATTTTCATACTATTAGTTATAAAACTCAAAGATTTTCACTTTTCACTTTTTCACGACACGATTTCACGAATCGTTGACCACGATTCCATTCACGCCTTCGCTGGGACACGACCCGGGGAAATATTTTCACGAGTATTTCTTCGGAAAAATCACTACACTATGACTATAAACGAATCAATCATCGATCCACGATTGATTTTTCTAGGATCTCTATTTGTTTTTCTAGGCTTCATTTTTTTGCTTCTCGGTATGTTTTGTTTTTTTTTTTTTTTTTTTTTTTTTTTTTTTTTTTTTTTTTTTTTTTTTTTTTTTTTTTTTTTTTTTTTTTTTTTTTTTTTTTTTTTTTTTTCAAGAACTTTATTTGATGATTGTCTATTGCAACTTTTGTCCAATATATAACCTTAAGAGAGAAGAAGAAGAAAAAAAAAAAAAAAAAAAAAAAAAAAAAAAAAAAAAAAAAAAAAAACACCGTTGTCCATAACTAGGTATGTTAGAAAAAGTCAATTGTTAATTGTTGCACATGGGGGTATGGAAAATCGTCAGTCGCCAGAGGAGAGGCATGAGGGCTTCCTTTATTAATATAAATTATTTAAAAATGCACAAAGAGATATTCGCCGCCTTTGGTATGTTCTTGGCTTACTTCGCATTAATGCTTTCATTATTAAAATATAAAAGATGATTTGTACACTTCTATCTTATTATTTGCACACTCAAATATACAAACAGTTAAAAGATAATATCAATACTGTACAAGTATCTAATACATGTATCAGAGTGTCCAAATCAATTTTTAACGAGTGCAAATCAATTCCCTTAAAATATACTACTACTTTTATCACAATTTGCCTGCACTTTTATATATATATTAGTTCTGTCAGTTGATCATGCATGATGATAAACATTAATATCCTCTACTAAACATCATCTTTAATTTCTGTAAAGCTTCTGTTGCAAAAAACATTTGTTATGGATCTATTTCTGTCACTTGTAATCTTTCTAGCTAGCCTATTAGGTTTTCTTCTCCTTGGTCATCTTAGATGGACGAAAAATGGAGTTAAGAATGGACTGGGAGTGATAGTTCCTGAAGCTGCAGGTTCATGGCCGATTGTTGGTCACTTGCATCTCTTTTCTGGTTCTCAAATTCCTCACAAGCTATTGGGCTCTATGGCTGAAAAATTAGGACCGGTTTTCACTATCAAACTTGGTGTCCATCGTGTCCTAATTGTGAGTAACTCAGAGATGGCAAAAGAGTGCCTAACTACCAACGATAGAGTCTTTGCTAGCAGACCAAAAGCCATGGCAGTCGAGCTGATGGGCTACAACTATGCTATGTTTGCATTTGCACCGCATGGATCATACTGGCGTGAGATGCGCAAGATAAGTGTTCTTGAGCTTGCGTCTCACCATCAAACGCTAACAAGTATCCGAGTGTCTGAAGTGAAGTCGTGCATGATCGACATGTATAGAACATGGTTGAATGATAAAGGGTCATCGACAATGGTAATGGTTGACATAAAAGAATGGTTAGAAAACTTTCTCCTGAATATGGTTTTAAGGATGTTATTTGGGAGTCCATTTTCTTCTGAAATACAAAATGCAGATCAATTCAAGAATGCCATCAAGCGGTTTTTGGAACTATTGGGTGCCTTTGTGCCATCAGATATTGTTCCAAGCTTGAAATGGTTAGATTTGGGAGGGTTTGAGAAGAAGATGACGGAGACAGCCAAAGAAATAGATGTTATAGTTGATGAATGGTTACAGGTGCACAAAAAGAAGATAAAATCCACTCAGAAGGTAGATGGGAGCAAAGACCAGGTGTTCATAGCCACATTATTTTCCCGTGTACAGGAAGAACTAAAACTTGATCTTTGTAGCTTTAGCGTGGATGCCATTGTTAAATCTACATGCTTGGTATGTTTTTTGTGTGTTTGTCCTTACTTAATCACAGTCTGTACTTGCCAATCGTTCTGAAACAGCTGTAAGCTCAATAACAGTTTTGTTTTTCGTAGGCAATTTTTGCAGCAGCTAGCCACACGACAACTGTGACTCTTACGTGGGCTTTAGCATTAATAGTCAACAATCCTCGTGTGTTGAAAAAAGCCCAACAAGAGCTAGAACACCATGTTGGACGCGATAGAGAAGTTAAAGATTCAGACTTAAAGAACCTGGTCTATATTCAAGCCATTATCAAAGAAACTTTGCGACTTTATCCGGTTGCACCACTTTCTGCTCCTCATGAGTCCACTGAAGATTGCGTCGTAGGCGGTTACACTGTCCCTAAAGGGACTCTTCTTTTGGTAAATATTTGGAACATCCACCATAATTCTCAAACATGGACCGATCCATTCAAATTTGAGCCCGAAAGATTCTTAACAAGCAAAAAGGATATTGATGTCAAAGGTCAACATTTTGAGTTTTTTCCGTTTGGAAGTGGTAGAAGAATGTGTGTGGGAATCTCCTTTGCTCTTGAAGCTTTACAATATATACTAGCGAGCATAGTACATGGATTTGAGTTGCAAAATCCATCAAATGAGCTGATTGACATGACCGAAAGCCCTGGATTCACAACTCCTAAAGCTAGTCCGCTTGAGCTCCTTGTTGCACCACGACTATTACCACATATGTATGGAGAGTCTACATAGGTCTCTATCTCCATTGCACCTCAAGCTGCCGTTGATTTAACTATCATGAATCCGTGACAGCTGCTATATTAATAATCATAAGTTGTAAGTGTCTAGAATGTCATAATGTTTTATAGATGTGTAAAACATTAATTTCAAACCTCTAAATGGTTATATATGAATAATATGACGACTATTTATGCAACGTGTCATAATGTGTTTTATAGATGTGTAAAACATTGTAAACCTCTAAATGGATATATATGAATAACTAGGAAATTCTTAGGCTCTGCATACGCACAGCCCTGGAAGTGCATGTTCTAATTTGATTCCCATTCTTACATGGATGAAGTTATATGCGATTTGGCAAAGGGTGTTCATTGTTTACTGATCTTTTAATGGAAACTTTTAACCATGACAACCATGAGAGTCCAAGTATCTAAGACGAAATGTTACGCTAGGTAGTTGCTACTGAAAACCATCATTTATTAAACATGTGATTCTATACAAGTGGCTATTATAACAGTAGTCAGGGACGGAGCCAGAAAGAAATATGACCGGGTGCACAATTTTTTTGGAACCGTAATATGATACAGTTAAAAAGTGGATTAAAACGAAGATTTCATTAAAACGATAAATAATTGAACATATTACCTTCTAATTAGTGATTCTACGATCTTCCATAGCAAAAAAATAAAATAAAATAAAAAAATAAATAAAAAAAANTATAGCACAAGTTAATGCGTCGTTAAAATAATCATCACGCATCCAATTACGCAAATCAGTTTTAATAAGCTTCATTTTAGAAAAACATCTTTCAACCGTAGTTGTAGCAATAGACAAGACTAAAGCCACCTTCAATTAAGCACTACTTTTCATATATATTGTAACTACGACAACAATAAAAATACTCCATGACAACACAATTGGGGTACTATTCATATTCTAATATATTGTTGACTATCACTTAAACTTATTATCCCTATTTATCTTAACAGAAATTGCATAGTTATTCACTTATTCTTATTACCCTAAGCCCTTATTGATGATAATAGACTATACAGAACCAACGAATTATTCAAGATTTCATACAACAAAATGTGGCGGAACTAGAACAATTTTTTTTGGGGGGATGGGGCCGAATTGGAGATTTTGTTTGTAACCTCAACTAGATTGCCCCTAAAACTTATAATATTTGCACTAGGTGCCGCAAATTTTGGCTGGGTCCGGACCCTCCCCTGCCCCTATATAGGTCCGCCCTTGCAACCAATCAAAACATGAAAACTTTAAAAGACATAACAAACAAATGAAAGATATATGTTACACCTTAGGAACCTGTTTCATCTTTGTGGTGTTGGTTCAATTTGGGATTTTGTAAATTGTTAGGATGATGAATAAACTTGTTCCATTAATAAACCTATTCATCTTTTACAAAATTTTATATTTATTTTTTATTTGTAAGTATACGAACTAAATAATACTAGTGACACATTTTAATGCACCGGGTGCATTTAAGATAAATTTAGGAAAAATCGATAATTTTTTCAAAAATTAACACTATATCGAAAAAATTCATGGGGTGCACGTGCACCCGCGGGCACCCCCTTGGCTCCGTCCCTGACAGTAGTAGGAAACAATGGCAGCATCTAACGACATACAAGACATATTAACATAGAAGTTGCTTGAGCCATAGTCTATAACATCAGTTGGAGAACAACAGAAGTTTGTTGAGTTGAGCTGGTTTCAAAAGTTGGTACTTCTTCAGAAGATGGTGCAGGATGCATACACCGCACTAACATAAAAAGTATGTACAAAACCAGCTAGTAAAAGAGGATGTACAAAACCAGCTTTTCCAGAGGTTTATATTGAAGTGAGTTGAGCTGGTTTCAAAAACAGGTATCTTCTTTAGAGATAGTGCAGGAAGCATATGCCGCACTAACAAAAAAGTATGTACAAAACCAGCTTTTCCAGAGGATTATATTGAAGTGGTAGATTGCTTGATCTTTTTGGGTGGCCTTTCACCAGCCACATAAGTAGAAGGATAAGGTGGTTGGCTATTTCTGACATCTGACGGGATAGCATCTTCGTTCCCTATAGGACCAGGGACTGACTGCGATGCAGACTCTGGTGTTGGTCTACAAGGTGTAACGCTGTCTAATTTGTACGCTTTGATAACATTCCATCGCTTGTTAGTTTTACCTCGAAAGGTAACCTCATAGGAACACATGAATGCCACAACTCCTTGCTTGCGAATTGACGTCGTCAGGTCCTCACGTAGATCATTTATTTGTTTCTTTACGATTGATCATATGAATCTACGGATCTGTATGGGTGATTTGTATCCGCTGTGTTCTTACATTTATTTTATGCTATTTATATCATAAATCACCTATACTAACTCCATGCCTTAAAGCATTACAAGTCGACAATAAATTTATGTAATTAAGTACTGTATATTATATAACACGACAATACATTTTGTTAAGTGTATAGATAATTTAGATATGAGATCAATTTTCCTCGGCCTCTTTCAGTTCTGTGGCACTAAACGGTATGAAAAGTTCCACACCAGGTGTACATAGCATGGGAAGGATGCTACCACTTCCATCATCAATGACAATCACCAGTCGATTTCTGGGTAATCCATACACACTTTATTGTTATCCAAGATTAGTTGAGGTATGTTGTACTTTAAAATGTTCGAAGTTCAAAGTGGAAAATTGAAATTGTTATTTACCTTGCCTGAATTAACTTTTGATTCTAGCTTACAAAATGGACACGCAACTACCCAATAGACCTCAGCCTCTAATGACTTATGACAATTGGCGCAAGCAGAAAACCAGCAGCTTCTTTCTTGGACAGGCAGGCTCATTTTCCTTTTGATTCATCCTGTTTTCATCTGTTTTAAGAGCAATATTGTATGTTAAAAAAAATGCACGCATACAAACCTAACATAATTGAAAACGCTAGCTGTCGAGTTATCATGGTAGCTAACATTTGAGGTAATAATTGTGGCAACAGGGATGATGTGGCAGTCTTCCAGATAAGGTAGCAACGCATTAAGGTCCTTGTAACTTTCTATATGAAGAAGCTGATGGAGTTCTTGTTTATTGTTGTTATACCTGATGATACGCGGATCCACAGGCTTGTCCAGAAGAGGGTCTTGGTCGTCAAAATACTCAACCTTTTTACCTGTATCACTCAACAACTAAACATACATTAGAGCGTAGACGGGACTTTTCTCCCTGTATTACACTCCGACGCTCAAGTCAATTAACGGAACAAATGATGAGGATGAAAAGTATTTTGGTGAGAGAGAAGGAGAGCGAAGTATTATTTATGTGTTTCGTTGTTTATCATCATATATACCTATTAGCCATGCAAGTTTACAGCATCATAGTGTCATACATGATATATCTTATCAGCCCCATATATGTACCGTGGTTCCTGGAACAGTATTATCCGAAATTGACAGAATATGAGTAAACTCTATAGCAGCCACATCAAAGTGTCTTATCAGTAAGCTTCATTCCCAACGACTGCTTGCCATTCGAACCAAACAAACTCTCTGTTGTACTACTCTTACTTGTATCCCTCCACAAATTGCCTACAAACACCTAGAATAAAAAAACCCGATAACTTATAAACGCCAGTGAAATGTTATATCATTTATCCTTTTGCTTGGTTGAATATATGTTTTTTGCAGATTAATGTTCTAATTAAGTGTGTTGATTTTTAATGTTCTTAATTTCTTATTAACTTATTTGCGGATATTAGAAGATTTGGGGATGTTAGCAGTCACCATACGGATATAGCTAGAGTCTAGAGTTCTATCTTATATGCAACTATGCATAAACAATATCTTCAATATATTTTGGATTTATTTTATGGGCCACTATGGATGGTGAGTTTAGCTACTATTTTATAACTTGTATATATATGTTTTTCTGTAATTTATATATCCTTGAACTAGTTATAATACCCGCGCACCCACGGGGTTTTTCTAGAACAATTTTATTATATAATATTATCGTTTAAAACAGAAAATTATATGTATATTTTAAAAAGTTAAAGCATCAACATGTGCGAAAGTAAGAAAAATAGTTAGCAGAAATTGTGAATATTACCGTGGCATCAACCTTGTATTGGATTCTTAAGCGTGTCTTATTATAATGTTATTGGGTCAAAGGTTCTTTGATCACATGGGTTTACACATAAATCAAATTTATTCTAAAATTTTTGTTTACTATATAGACATATAAAAATTTACCCATGAAAAATTATGATATAAATACAACTAATAAGTATGCAATCAATTAATATTTTGTAAAATTTTTATTGGATGAAAGTAGGGCTGAGCATCGGGCGGGATCTCAACCCGACCCGATTTATCCTGATCCCGAAAGTCACCTAAATCGTAAACCGAATACCAACCCGAAAGTAGTCGGTTTTTTGGCCCGTCCAGAAAGTAGTCGGTTTTTGCTTGTATTTTGTCGGTTTTTGGCCCGTCCCGACCCGTCCCGAATCCCGAAATTGCTAAAAATTCATCCGGACTCCCGACCCGAGAAGCTATTATTCGGTTTCGGGACTATCGGTTTATGTCGGGATCGGGATCGGGTCGGTTGTCGGGACTCGGGCGGTTTTGCTCACCCCTAGATGAAAGATTTAACTTTGTTTAGCTGACATAGATGTTAATGTTGAGGTTGATGTTGTTGTTTAACTATAACTATTGATATCATGTTGTACAAAATGTGTGAGTTTAGTAGCAAATAATGAGCGTTGATGAAGTTAAAATATACTTCGTAAAGTTTTTTAAAAATATTTTTCCGGATATCCGTATATAAACTTTAAATAATAATTACATGATTTGTTATGAGTACAATCGCGTATATTTATTTTCATATCACAGTAACTCGTTCTTAACATTTGATATTTATATTACCGTTAATAAAAATTTAATTGTATTTAATATACAAACCCGTGTACTTATAGATTAAACTTTTAAATAGGATAACATGAGTTTTTATTTATATTTAACGTGCATAGTAAAAAGATATTTTAATAGAATGAAAGTTTAAAAATAATATTTATTTTAAAAGTATTTAACGTATATTAAATCTTATTCGTACATTTGTAAAATTTTGTAAGTTTAATGGGTGGAAGTCTCAAACCAATGATAATACTCATGTAATTGTAAACAAAGTTCATATTATAAAGTGTAGGGGTATAAAGTGTAAGGGGTTATTTGTTTATTATCTAAAGTTATAAAAAACATGGAGATTTATAATTTTACACTTAACTCCATATAATATATTTAAAATTCAACCACCAATTCTTTATTAATTACCCCCTCTTTTATTAAGTTTTTATTTTCATAAATTTGACACCTATATTTTTATGTGTTTTTTTCTCAATCAAATCCTCTACCAAATTTATTAAAGTTTGACCAAAATCAATTCAATTTTGACTTTTTATTGGCCAATCATATTACTCGATTTCGCCTATGTGTCACAATCGAGCTTTCCTATTGGTCTAATTTTTTTTTTCAATGAGAAGGGATTTTTAAAAACACTCCAAAATGATGTAATTCTTTTATTATATAAAAGATTTCAGTAGGGTTGGGTTGACCCGAACCCGATAAGCCTTATAGGGTCGGGTATAATCAAGTTAGAAAAGTTTATCGTGTTAGTTTGACCCGAACCCGATAACCTAATATTTTTATCGAGTCGGGTTAGGGTTGAATTATTTTTCTTATCGGGTTATCGGGTCAACCCGATATGACCCAAAGTTTTTAAGAGTATTGCTCTATATATTAGATTGTGTTAGACGTTTTGGTTTTAGCTCATGTGAGTTTTTTGATCTAAAATCACCTAAAACTACTAGCGGAACTATGTAGGGATGGAAAAAAACCCGAACTCAATGGAGAAACCCGAAACCCAAACTTTTTGGGGCAGGGCATGCTTATCGGGTTACGGAGCGAGTTTCGGGTCCTTAATGGGGATGCTTATCGGGTTACTAATATTATGTTACTAATTGCGTACTAAATATAGAATTCATTAACTTTCGTTAGTTTTTATCTATAATATTGGGAATTTTTATCCTAAAAACTTGTTTTGTGTCATAATATACTAAAGATTTTATGATTTGTATGCTTTGAATCGTGCTTTGCTTCTCAAGTGGGTGTGGCGTTTCCTCTCCCAAGATGGTTCTATTTGGTCGCGTGTTATTAGTGCCATTTACGGATCCTCTTTAGAATCCTGCTCGGTTAATTTTCCTTCGACTTGGTGCTCTATTTTACGTGAAGTTCAGGTGTTGTCTTCTAAGGGCCCGTTTGACTCGGCGGAATCCTAAGGATTCTGGTGAAATTGGGATCCAACTCCATTCAATAACGTGTTTGGTTGACAAATTCAAAGAATTTGGAATCTGAATTTCATTCCTTACTATGTTTGGTTGGCAAATGGAATGGAATGAAATTCCTTCAAAATCCCATATATATGGAATTCAACATTACATGACAATATGAGAAGATTGTTTAAAATTCTATGGAATTCATATTATCTTTATTATTATTATTATTATTATTATTATTATTATTATTATTATTATTATTATTATTATTATTATTATTTTATTTTTATTTTTATTATTTTTATTATAAAAGACCATTTAATTATTATTGTTATTATTATTATTTCTTATAAACAACCACTTTATTAAGATTTAAAAATTATTATTTATATAAAATTGAATATAAATTATTATTTATTTAAAAGTTATTATTATTATATTATTTAAAAATTATTATTTATTTAAAATTAAATATAATTTATTTATAGCTTACTTTTTTAATTTATACCTTAAAAAATACAATTGTATTTTATATAAAAGCGTTATTTATTTAATATATTAGTTTATATAATATTATTTAAAAAATTATTATTATTATTTGATAAGTAATTTATTTATTAAATAATATTTAGTTTATTAATCTTAAACTAAAATTAAATTTTAAATATTTTAATATAATTGTTTTTTCTCATTTCATTCTTCCAGCCAAACATGCGCTAGTATTTGCAAATTTCAATTCCGCCAGATTTTAATTCCTAAGGATTCTAATTTCTAACATTCCATTCCTTCACATTTCAATTCCTTAAACAGATTCCAATTTCGTCAAAAACATTCTACGAACCAAACGAGCCCTAAAGGTTTGGATTTTGTCTCCCATTGTAAGAAACGTGTTGGAGATGGCCAAAATACAAGATTCGGTTGGATACTTAGATTTTGGACGTGCCTTTTAGTGTTCGGTTTCCTCGTATTTATGCTTTAGAAAGGGACAAACAAGCTTCTGTTGCTATGAAATGGGGAGCTTCCTCTTTTGATGCCTCTTTTTGTCGGCAGGTTCGGGATGGTGCTGAATGTCAACAGTGGTCGGATATATGCTGTCTATGCTAGGTACGGTCACTCTTTCTTCCTCTATTGATAGATGGGTTTGTTATTTAAATGGTGAAGGTGTGTTTCGCGTTAAAGAGATTCGCTCTATCTTAGATGATCTTTTTCTTCCTTCCGCGGTTGAAGCCACTAGGTGGGTGAAAGTTATTCCGATCAAGATTAATGTGTTTGCTTGGCGTGCTCGGCTTGATCGTCTCCCGACTAGATGTAACCTTCTTAATAGAGGAGTTATTATGGAATCTTNAATTTATTTATTAAATAATATTTAGTTTATTAATCTTAAACTAAAATTAAATTTTAAATATTTTAATATAATTGTTTTTTCTCATTTCATTCTTCCAGCCAAACATGCGCTAGTATTTGCAAATTTCAATTCCGCCAGATTTTAATTCCTAAGGATTCTAATTTCTAACATTCCATTCCTTCACATTTCAATTCCTTAAACAGATTCCAATTTCGTCAAAAACATTCTACGAACCAAACGAGCCCTAAAGGTTTGGATTTTGTCTCCCATTGTAAGAAACGTGTTGGAGATGGCCAAAATACAAGATTCGGTTGGATACTTAGATTTTGGACGTGCCTTTTAGTGTTCGGTTTCCTCGTATTTATGCTTTAGAAAGGGACAAACAAGCTTCTGTTGCTATGAAATGGGGAGCTTCCTCTTTTGATGCCTCTTTTTGTCGGCAGGTTCGGGATGGTGCTGAATGTCAACAGTGGTCGGATATATGCTGTCTATGCTAGGTACGGTCACTCTTTCTTCCTCTATTGATAGATGGGTTTGTTATTTAAATGGTGAAGGTGTGTTTCGCGTTAAAGAGATTCGCTCTATCTTAGACGATCTTTTTCTTCCTTCCGCGGTTGAAGCCACTAGGTGGGTGAAAGTTATGCCGATCAAGATTAATGTGTTTGCTTGTCGTGCTCTGCTTGAACGTCTCCCGACTAGATGTAACCTTCTTAATAGAGGAGTTATTATGGAATCTTCTTTATGTCCGTTGTGTGGCTTGGTTCCTGAGGATTCTCATCATGTTTTCTTCCGGTGTGATTTGGCCAAGATCATCTTTCGTAGGATTTGCCGGTGGTGGGACCTCCATTGGGTTGATGTTTCGTCCTTTGCTGACTGGAATGATTGGTTCGCTACTATTCGGTTGACTTCTAAACTTAAGCTTATATGTTTTCTATGTTTCTTGGTGGTATATTTGGGCTTTACGGAATCATTCTATATTTGACGAGGTTCTTCCGAGACGCTCCGTGATTTTTGACGATTTACTTGGTGTGGTAGTAGATGTTTTAGTTCGTTTTCTTGGGAGTGTTGGTTGAAAAACCCTAATTTGATTTCCTTTTAATGTTCTTTCTAGCGTCTTGCTAGTTAATAAAATTTGCCGATTCAAAAAAAAAAATATATATTGTTAATAGTGTAAAAATAATAATAGATGGGGAACAATACGAGATTGGTAGAGCATCGCAACCGAAGAAGAAAACCTGATAAGATCCTAATGGAGAATGGGGCGGGTTTGAAGGAGCATCTTGCCGGAATGGGGCGCCCCGATAAGATCCCCAACAAGGATTGGGGATGGGGATGGGGATGGCCACTCCGCCCTAAACCTGCCCATTAGTGTCTGCCATGATTAGTGTTTTGCGGTGTAAATCCTTTTTTTTTTTTTTTTTTTTGATGTAGTACATCTCTAAAAGTTTGTGTATTATCATCTTAAATAAAAATAAGGTGGAATTGCGTTTTGAGTCTTTGAAATGATATATATGCAGTTACCCCTATAAAATTAAACCTTCCACTTTTGCCCGATTACTACATCCAAAAAACCAACGTCCGTTAATATTTGTCATTAACCCTTATCATGATACTAACACGCGACGACGAAAGAGTCCGTATCACTTTTGTCTTACTAAAAAATACTTTTATTTCCCACCAACACTACCACTAGTTATAAACCCCGTGTAGGCATGGGGTTTGTATTATAAACCCCGTGTACGCACGGGGTTTGTACTATGTGCTTTTTCGATATATGTATTATAGTTTTGTATAACTTTTTATAAAGTATAAATATAATAATAAAGAGAGATATTTCAAAACACTCCTTTTTATTTTCAGATTGAGTTTCATTGTTTCTATCCGTATATATTTCTTTATGGGTTAGACATAAGTTTTACAAAAACGAACAATTGGTTGACGATCACACTTTGGTAAATTTTATACTCTGAATCAATATATTAATCTTTTATGGAATTAGAAAGCATAATGCACGACACTATCACAAAACACTTTATGAGATTCAAAAGTAGAAACTCGGGTATGTTCTAAGACCAGCAAACACTTTATGAGATTCAAAAGTAGAAACTCGGGTATGTTCTAAGACCAGCCTTGGCGCTGGGTACCCAGGCCTCTAACCAATATATTAAACATAAAGATACTCCGGACATTTATTGGTTGATTCTATCACGTTCATTTGTTGAACATTGTGTATTAGGTCGGGATAATCTTCCAAGAACTTTTCTAATGTACTAGGTCTAAATGTCTAATCACCAGAAGGTTACTTCCAAATGTGAACCACGATATGCACTCTATATCTTGGGAAACGCTAGAAGATTACTTCCAAATATCAAACTTTAAATGTTGATTATAAGGCGTTAGTAACCAGAAGATTACTTCCAAAAGGTTATAACGGACATTTAAGATTTAAATATCGAATATAATGTATTGTTAGGATTTAGAAATATATAAAATGATAGTTTGGATATATATATGACAAATTTAATGTTTGTAAAAGATATATGTGAAATTATGCGTTTAGCTTGGATGAAAGATATATATGCAATTACCCCACATTTTTATAAAAGTGACCCCAAAGAGCAATTTTGGTACATCCATTGGGGACCAAACGTGTAATTTAATCTTGGCACAATAACTAATTTTTCTTGGCAAAACATGGATATAAGTTCTTGCTGTTAAAAAATGATACAGAATGAATAACAAGACGAACATTTGGTCTTTTCTCGGCGATACATTTCTAAAAAACTTTTAGAAGTTTTATACAGTCTAGTCTTTATATGTGAACCAACCCACTTTTTAAGATAAAATTTACATACCTTTACGCTAGTTTTAGAAAAAACTAAAAACATATTTGAGACAGAACTTGATCCGAACTGTACCAGATCAGTTCAGCTGCATTATCTTTTATGTTCAGGTGCTAGATCAATGCACACGACTACACAACACTTCATACAACAAACATCCAAACTACATAAACATTTTACCAGTCAACAGTACATAGCATTTGAAAAGCTTTTAGTCCGCAAAGCACAACCAATAATGAACAATGTAAAGCAAAAAAGTTTTAAACTTCAATCAACTCCTCATCATAAACGAAAACAAGTTCAAATCCATGAATATTGATGATCATGAACAAAAATAAAAGCTTTAAAACAAGGATTGTGTATATATAATATATATAAATTAAATGGCTAAAAAGCTCCATATAAGGTCGAAGCTTTATATATATATATATTAGAAGCTGCTAAAAGAACACATGCCAAAAAGACAGAAAAAGTAATGAACGAATGCACCAGGGGTAGATATATTAAGAGGTCATTATGGTGATAGTATGCACAAACTCCGCATTATCGAGGTTTCTGGGCCCCATCTTGGCCCTACTGGTTCGAATCAGCCTTGGTGGCAGAACTCCCATTTTGATGCTGCTGAGACTGCTGCTGGTTTTGGTGTTGCATTTGATGAGCGTGCTGGTGTTGCTGTTGCTGGTGTAACTGGAACATTTGTGGGCTGATTGAGAGTTGAGAAAACTTGGCTGCGTCTCCGTTTATCTCTGCACTAGTGATTTTCAAACGTTGCACCTCAGCGGTCAAGGCCTCATTTAAAGCTGCCATCATCACAAATAAAAATCAAAACAGAGAGTAAGAGGTTGACCACCAACCATATCTTATGCACAATTTATTTTGTAACATTTCTATTTGTCGATAGCTTCTAGTAATAACTACCTTCTTTCTCATTATTCATTATTCAAAGTTGAAAATAAGTTTATGGTCTCAATTTGGGTTCACAACAATACTATACTTATGTTTATAGCGAGGGTTATTTCATAGTACATTTAAAAAGTAGTCTAACGCCTCGCTAATTTGCAACAAAATATATACAAACATTTGTGAATGAAGTTATATAATCACAACCAGTATGTTGTTGAAATGTTATGTAGATACGAGCTACCAAAATTTTAATAGTAACTCCTATGTCTTTATACTGATGTTGGTCACATAACATGTTGGTACAAGCTACCAAGCAATATTGATTGCTTTTCCTAATTTTGAAGTTGAGAAAGAAATCTATATAAAGTGATCCTTTTAGTTGTTGTGCAGCTAACAACTCTTGGCCCACAATTAATGCGTTGTTTGTTTTGTCAGATAGCGAACAGTTTAATGTAAGTGCTTTCACTATTACTTGAGCAAATATCTAAAGGGACCTCACTAAAAAGGGGGAAAATTAATAGACAAAACAACAAAAAGGCGTTAAACCCCCCCCCCCCCCCCCAAAAAAAAGTTTCAAGCATGAACCATTCTCCTCCGCAGACTCCTACACACCGCTATTTGGTACAAATTTCCTCTTTACAACAGGATCTCCAATAAGAAAATTTCAGTAACATATAGTGTAAGATGTGTGTCGAAGACGATCATATCATCAAATGATCACTCGGCCAAAGCCTAGGAGCATCCAAATGGACCAAATAGCACACGTAATAACAGAACAGAGAAAAGGGAATGAAATACATTACAAGAGGAGAATACAAACATACCATCTCGAAGTTGGGCCTGCTGTTCCATAGCTTGCAAACGAAACTTAAGCTCGTTGTTTTGACTAGTGAGCCCAGCAGAATCTCTCTGTATGACGAGCAAGTTAACGAACAGTTAGATTAATAATCTTGCAACACAACACTGAAGCAAAAGGATAAAGAGAAACAGATTGGCCAAAAATTCTACTAAAAGCCCACCTGCAACAAGGTAAGCTGTGCAGACAAGGTTGTAGCTTCAGTCTGTAATGTTTGAACCTTGTGTTCCAATTCTGTAATGTAACGCATTTTTCTCTCTTTCGATCGAGCAGCAGATTGGCGATTAGCTAAAATCCTGAAAGAGATCATAAAAAAAGGCTTTTAGGTACCATAAAAACAGATGATGACCAGGCGCAGCCGCGCAGCCAAAAGTAAAATTTTGCTACTTCAAATATTTGAGATCAGATTTTCTTTGCAAGTACAATCACCATTGTTGTTGAACAAAAAGTTTATTGTTTATGTAACAAGCAATATCAGAAAATGTAATATAGATATGACAAATTAAAAGTAAGATACACAAGTACCTCTTGGCTCGTTTTGGATCACTTAAAGCAATTTCAGCAAGTTTCTCATTAGCCATGATTTTCTTAAGCTCGGCCCCGGTAAACTCACCATTCCCAAACTCTAAACTAAATGTATTTGAATTCGAGTCAATGGAATTGTTTGGAGACAATTGACTAATGTGTCCACCAGGCGAAGGTGGAAGCTTGGGCGATTCATCTGCAAAATTCATCCCCCCCATAAAACTATCCATCGACACACTTCTATAATGCCTCGTTGTTGGAGCAATATCTCCACCAGCACTCCTTTTAATCCCTTCTCTTTTACCACTTTCATTCACACTGCTTGTAGCTTCGTTATCACTACTATCACACCCGTTTGTTTTTGTACCACTAGCTCTACTATCCAAATCCTCATGATTATCAGTTCCTTGTTTGTCATCAGTTCCAGATGAGTTTAAAGTATCGAGATTGTCTAAATTCATATACGCAGTAAACAAATCATCAACGACTTCCCCTTCGGATTTCCTCTCACCCATTCCTTCCGAATTCCCTTCTCCTCCACTTTTCTCCCAACTTGATTCTCGTTTGACCAACTGAATCGGCTTTGACGATTGATTATTAACAGTATTAGGACTTCTTAATGGAATCAACGGTGGTGATGATTGCATTATAGTCGAAAACCCAAATGGGATATCACTGTTAGACCGTCTATGTGCTTTACGTGGGGGAAGACTATTCTCCGCAGTTCTCGGCAAATTCCCTCTTCCAAAAGGCGAAGAAGGTGGCAATAACGCATGTGCATTTACCGAATTCCCATCACGTTGTTCCTCCATTGCCATATCACCCACAGCCTGATCAGGAGAACGCGCCGATGGCGAATCACGATATGGAGACGGGCTCAAAGGCGGAAGAGAATCTAACGCAAAAAACGCAGGTTGTGATAATGATCGCGAATGAGTCGGCCCCCCTGGGCTATGATTAAAACCCCCAATCTTATTATGACTATTCCCTAAACTCTGAGTAGTCTGAATCTGCGAGTAAGGCGAAACCGGGGGAAACTGCGGGTGAGACGGCGGAATACCAGCTCGTTTACTACTATTATCATAACTAGGCGAAAACTGTCGGTTTTGGGCACGAAACTGGGCATTATTCAACTGAGGTATATCAAGTTGATTAAAAGCAGCAGGCTTTTGTGACGATGATGTACCAAATGAAGATTGTACCCTATTTCCATCATCACTATCACCCATTTTCCCCAAAACTAACTATAAACCCTAATTCCCAAAATTAACAAATTAACTAAATTAAACAGCAAACTACAAACCCTAACCACTCTTTTCACCTCAATCACACTTTTTTATCCAAACCCCACAAAAAATTAACAAAATTTATAAACCCTAATTCCCAAATTTCACCTCAAACACACATTTTTCACCAATTTTACCCCAAATAACTAACCAAACAACCAAATTAACCTTCAATTTTCAAAACCCACTTCACAAATACACCCAATTACAAAACCCAGAAACAGAATCACTTAAAACCACCTATACAAAAAACCCCTAATTTACAAACCCTAATTCACAAAAAGAACCAAAACCCAAAATTAAAAAAAACACAACACCTAATTCACAAAATTAAGATATGGGTATTGCTTAAAATATCATTAATTGCAATAAAACAAACAAATTACCGATCAATTATGAAGAACTGAGCTAGTGTGTGTGTGTGTGTGTTTTTAAGAAATTGGGGGAAAAATTGATTTGATTGATGATGACATATACACGGATTTCATGATTTTATGGTATACTACTACTAGTAGTTATTTTCTGATACTTACGCGTGAATTTAATAATTTGAAGAGGTTGAATGTGAATTTGGGGTGAATTTCAATTTCATTCCGACTGAGTGTTTGACTTTTGACTAAAGGATAAAATGGATTTTTTGGACATCATTACCGGAGATTATGGAGCAATGAGTGTCAGTTTTTTATTTATTCCTCTCACTTTTTTAATTATACTTTTTGTTTAACATAAATTACAATATTAATCATCTAAGAGCATTCGGTAGCCTAACCGTGAGTTATATCATAACGTACTGCCACGTCAGCCCCACATCAGCTTTAACCTTTTCATCTTAACTCACCAAAAAAACACCCGGTACAATAACTCACCTTAACTCAATCATAACACCAATTTACAAATTAACCCCTTAACTATTTCATTCATTCAACAACCTAAATATTTCATTAATAACCTTAAAAATTACAATACAAAATAAAAAAACCTTTCGAATTAAAACCAAATTTATAAACCCTAATTCCCAAATTTCACCTCAAGCACACATTTTTCACCAATTTTACCCCAAATAACTAACCAAACAACCAAATTAACCTTCAATTTTCAAAACCCACTTCACAAATACACCCAATTACAAAACCCAGAAACAGAATCACTTAAAACCACCTATACAAAAAACCCCTAATTTACAAACCCTAATTCACAAAAAGAACCAAAAACCAAAATTAAAAAAACACAACACCTAATTCACAAAATTAAGATATGGGTATTGTTTAAAATATCATTAATTGCAATAAAACAAACAAATTACCGATCAATTATGAAGAACTGAGCTAGTGTGTGTGTGTTTTGTGTGTGTTTTGAAGAAATTGGGGAAAAATTGATTTGATTGATGATGACATATACACGGATTTCATGATTTTATGGTATACTACTACTAGTAGTAGTTATTTTCTGATACTTACGCGTGAATTTAATAATTTGAAGAGGTTGAATGTGAATTTGGGGTGAATTTCAATTTCATTCCGACTGAGTGTTTGACTTTTGACTAAAGGATAAAATGGATTTTTTGGACATCATTACCGGAGATTATGGAGCAATGAGTGTCAGTTTTTTATTTATTCCTCTCACTTTTTTAATTATACTTTTTGTTTAACATAAATTACAATATTAATCTAATCATGTAAATGTAATTAAGGTTATCTTTCAAGCCTTGTGCCTATGAGTTTATATAAGGGTTTTGCTAACCTCTGCCCAGTGGGTATGGGTTAATCGATTTATAAAAGGAATATTTTAATTCATTTAATTGAAAATAATGTTCAAATATAATAATTTACAAGTTCATTTAATGTGTATTTAATGCATTTTTTGTTTAATTAAGGAAGTTTGTGTTCATTAATTACACCTTAACCTCTGCCCAATGGGCATTGGTTAGCAAAATCCTTTATTAAAAGGGTTTTTCTAACATGTGCCTTTAGACACATGATAAGAGTGGGCCCGTGTGTCCTTTTTACTCAGTGATCTACAAAAAGTACACACAAAATATTTTTTTTATTTGAGAAATGACAAAAATCCACAAAAAAATAACACAATGACCCACATCTTAACATGTGCCTAAGGGCACAAGTTAGAAAATCCCGATATAAAATTACTATAGCCTAGAAGTACCAAAATAAGCTTATAATATATAAGCCGAAAACAAATAAACTAATAAGTTTATTTCTATGCTTTAGCTTTTGTAGTATAATTTTGATGACTTCGAAGAAAGTTACTAGGCTGCTTGTACTCGACAGAAAAAGGTCATGAGTGAAGCTAAGCTGAACCAAATAGCTCACTCGTGAGCATGGTTACACTCCCTTCAATTACTAGTATTTTTGTTCATGTGTGACGCAAGGTCACACATAAAATGATAGATAAGGCATTAAAGAAGTTGGAGTGGTGAGTGAATGATAGGTAAACGAGAAAGAAGAAAATTATATGGAGCTAATGTTGAGACGAGCGGTTGTTCAGAACTACGTATAATAATTAACACTATTCGATAATTAACTTTATATCACTTATTTATTATCAGCTTCCTTAAAATTGTACACCAAAATGTAATATTATTGTTTATATTGTCGTTACCATCGTGATCGACCACGTTATATGGTATAGCATCATTCCAAAATATGAGTTTTTTTTGTAATTTCTAGTTGATTATGAGTAGGGGTTAAAATGAGTCAATGTTCGAGTATCGTTCCCAAAGGTTCTTCGTCTATCTTTTTCATATGACTTAGAGAACTATATTGTTGAAATAATAATTTGTTTTTCTAGCGTTTTTTCGAGTGAAAGTATTTAAGTACAACATTCAATTTCTTCCACGTATTTATAGTCAAAATGATCCAAATCTTGGATCAAACATGATGTTTTTTTTCTTCTATCAACTCACATGTAATTGTTCGTGTTCGTGGCCCACACACCTTCTTTTGAAAGTGGTAATGTAGTTTAGGACGTGGAAGCTTGTCCAATAGCCTTAAATTGACATAATTGTCACTTATTCACACAAACGAAAAAAACNTGGAGCAATGAGTGCAGTTTTTTATTTATTCCTCTCACTTTTTTAATTATATTTTTGTTAAGAACATAAATTACAATATTAATCTAAATCATGTACAATGTAATAAAGGTTATCTTTCACAGCCTTGTGCCTTATGAGTTTATATAAGGGATTTTTGCTACCTCTGGCCAATGGGTTATGGGTTAATCGATTTATAAAAAGGTAATATTTTAATTTCATTTAAATTGAAAAATAAATGTCAAATAATCATAATTTACAAGTTCATTTTAATGTGTATTTAATGATTTTTTTGTTTAATTAAGGAAGTTTGTGTTTCATTAATTACACCTTAACCTCTGCCAATGGGCATTGGTTGAGCAAAATCCTTTATTAAAAGGTGTTTTCAACATGTGCCTTTAGCACATTGGATAAGCAGTGGCCCGTGTGTCCTTTTTAACTCAGTGATCTTACAAAAAGTGAAGCACACAAAATATTGTTTTTTTATTTGAGAAATGACAAAAATCCACAAAAAAAGTAACACAATGACCCACAATCTTAACCTGTGCCTAAGGGCAAAAGTTAGAAAGAGTCCGATATAAAATACTATAGCCTAGAAGTACCAAAAAATAAGCTTATAATATATAAAGCCGAAAACGAATAACTAATAAGTTTATTTCTATGCTTTAGCTTTTGTAGTAATAATTTTGCAATGACTGTCGAAGAAAGTTACTAGGCGCTTGTACTCCGACAGAAAAAGGTCATGAGTGAAGCTAAGCCGAACCAATAGCGTTCACTCGCTGAGCATGGTTAACACTCCTTCAATTACTAGTATTTTTGTTCATAGGTGTGACGCAAGGTCGACACATAAAACTGATAGATAAGCATTAAAGAAGTTGGAGTGGTGAGTAATGATAGGTAAACGAGAAAGAAGAAAATTATACTGGAGCATATGTTGAAGACGGGCGTTTGTTCAGAACCTACGTATAGATAATAACATATTCGATAAATTAACTTTATATCACTTATTTAATTACAACGCTTCCTTAAAATTGTAACACCGAAAATGTAGATATTATTTGTTGATATTGTTCGTTACCATATCGTGATCGACCACGTTATAGGTGGTATAGCATCATTCAGAAATATGAGTTTTTTTTGTAATTTCAAGTTGATTATGAGTAGGGGTTACAATGAAGTCAAATGTTCGAGTATCCAGTTCCCCAAAGGTTCTTCGTTATATCTTTTTCATATGACTTAGAGAACTATATTGGGTTGAAATAATAATTTGTTTTTTCTAGCCGTTTTTTCGATGTGAAAGTATTTAAGTACAACATTCAATTTCTTCCACGTACTGTTACTAGTCAAAATGATCCAAATCTTGGATCAAAACATGCAATGTTTTTTTTCTTCTATCAACTCATCATGTAATTTTGGTCGTGTTCGTGGCCACCACACACTTCTTTTGAAATGGAATGTAGTTTAGGCACGTGGATACGAAGCTTGTCAATAGCTTAATTGACATGAATTGCACTTATTCGACACAAAACGAAAAAAACCTTCCCATGTTTCCAATTGACACATATGACAACAACTGTATTCAGAAAGTCCTAACTTTCGACTAATCAAAATGTCAAAGTCGGGTTTTCTATAACGTTTTCAAAAAAATTTCCAAAGCCTTGATTTTTGACTTTGTTGAGCTTTTTGTCTAAAGTAGTTTCCTATTCTCTAAGATCAGGTAAGGGTGGCATGAGCGGAACCGGTTGGGGTGGTTGTGTTTTAGTCAATTAACCTTAGCTTAATCACTTAAGAAAATGTTTGGGGATTCTTTAACATTTTTGACATGTTACTAAAAGTTGGTCAAAATAACTTTTTTTTTTTTTTTCTTTTTTTTTTTTTTTCCATATGAACTTAGTGTATAATGATACAGCACATTCTTGTATATTAAGTTTCTGTGGGTTGTACTACACTACGTTATATGAAGAGCTCGTATAAACGGTTTGTATGATGTCTTCTTAGGATAGTCCAAAATTTGAAAAAAAATGAAAAAGTTTTTTCTACTGAATAGCAAGTCACTAACACTCTGAACAATTTACCTGAAAAAGACAACAAATAGTTATTGTTTAACGGCAATCTAGTCGAAAACTTCCTAATTAATGATGGATTTAATCTTTTTCACAGTGGATACTTATTTTTTGTATATAAGAGTTGAAGGGGGGGGGGGGAACGGGTGACAAAGTATATAAATACTTCTTATTTATACGTCGAAAAAACATAATTCACTTTCTATTTTTTTCGGAAACAAACTATTCTACATAATATCTCACACGTAAAATATGAAACTTGAATCTACGGTCAGTTTGATTGATTAGTCGTTACAACATACCCGGTTGTTACCAAATTAATTTCTGGTTCTTTATTCGAAATTGGAAGTATACTTTCATTTCTATGAGACACTGAATCACAAATGGGAGATATGAATGCCAAAAAATCATGTACATCATAATACCCTTCAAAATAGCTTTTGTTAAGTGTTCATAGAAAGAACAAGTTATCTTCCAATTGTCGAAAATAAACCAAAAAATTCTGGTAAAGGTATTGTAAACGAGCTAATGCAATCAAACGACCGTGATATAGTTTCTATTGTTACTGTGTTGAGCGTATTATGTAGAATAGTTTGTTTTCCGAAAGAAAATAGAAAAGATGAATATGTTTTTCGGGAGTTATAAGAATATTTTAATAGTATCTTGTCTTCATTATCAATACAAAAAATAATATCCTTAAAAGATTAATCATCAAATAATAGAATTTTGAATACTTTGCGTAAATAAACTATTTGTTGATCTTTTTCAGTTACATGTTCAAGTTTACGTGACTGCATTAGAAGCTCATTTCATTTTGGACTATCCCTGAAGAGACAATCATCAAACCGTTTATACGACATATTTTATATAAACTAGTGTGTACTCACGAATTAATAGAGTTTGTAATCAGTTATATTTTATGGAAAAAAAAAAAAAAAAAAAAAAAAAAAAAGTTATTTTGGACCCATGACTTTTAGTAACATCGTCAAAATGTAGAAACCCAAAACATTTCCTTAAGTGATTGCTAAGTTAAATGAAACTAAACACAACCACCACAACCGTTGGTTTCATGCCACCTTACATGAATCTGAGAATAAGGAACTACTTTTGAGCTCACATCAAGCTTAGAAATTTTAAAAGTATAAACCGACTTTGACACTTTTGATAGTCGAAGTTAGAGACTTTCTAAATACAGTTGTGTCATTGTGTCAATGGAAATGGAAGGTTTTTTCTTTTTTCCATATGAATTAGTTATAACTGATACACAATTCTTTCTATTAATTCGTGGAGTTGTACTACACTACGTTATATGAAGATGCTCGTATAAACGGTTTGTATGATTGTCTTCTTAGGATAGTCCAAAATGAAATGAGTTCTAATGCAGTCACTAAACTTGAACAATTTACCTGAAAAAGATCAACAATAGTTTATTTTTAACGGCAATAGATCGAAAATTCCTATTATGATGATTTAATCTTTTAAGTGATACTTATTTTTTGTATGATTAAGAGTTGAATGACAAGATACTATAAATACTTCTTATTTATACGTCGAAAAAACATATTCAATCTTCTATTTTCTTTCGGAAAACAAACTATTCTACATAATACCTCACACAGTAACAATAGAAACTTGAATCTACGGTCGTTTGATTGATTAGTCGTTTACATACCGTTGTACCAAATTTTGGTTCTTTATTCGAAATTGGAAGTATAACTTTCTTTCTATGAGACACTTTAACACAAAAGCATTTTGAAGGGTATTATGATGTACATGATTTTGCATTCATTCTCCCATTTGTGATTCAGTGGCCCAAAAATGTTTGTGTTTTTTCTTCTTTTGGTGAACAAAAGTATTAAAGGTTTTACACTTTAGTATTCCGTCCAACTTAAGAGTTACCAAAATAAACTAAAACTTCAAAATTAAGTAAAGAGCTTTTTGTACAAGTGGTTTGCTTTAAAAGACTCGAACTGATTGTATGGGTCAACTTGTGGTAGATTCGTGCAGCTTAGCTATATTGTTTACCTAATAAAAAGTGTTCGGATAAAAATACTCGTTGCAACAAGTCATAGAAATGTTATAGGGCAAATTTGGTTTCTATAATACGATTAAATTGTATTGTGTACCGTGTTATAAGTGAATTATAGATGCGAATATTATGGGTAGGATTGTGTGTTTGGTGTGTTGTTTTTTTTATTTAGTGTAAAGTGTGGTTTTTTTATGGTGTGTTATGAGAATGTTATTAGGAGGTATTTTTGAGGTTTTGTATTGTAGAAATTTTATAGGATAAAAACTGACGTGATACGTCTATAAATTGATGGATAACTTGAGCTAGCTAGTCTAAGCATTTTGCATGAATAGTAAGAAACTACTATTTTGAAGAAAAAAGATTACGAAATGATGAACTTATCTGAAAAATTCTTAATTTTCCTATATGTTATCTTCATTCTAACACGTGTCATAATGACTATATGTTGTTAAAGAAGATAATTATCTTAAAACGGCATGAGAAGTTGAGAACATATCCATCTTGTACACCTAAATCATGTTGCAGAAGAAATTATTACCATATTCAGGTGTCGTATGGTTTTTCAGAGGTTTTATTTCTTCATCTGCAAATCATGTTTCGAGAAGAAGAGGTACATCTTAAGTCTTCATCTGTAAGAAAGAAAATCGTTTGTTTTTTGTGCTTTTGAAAGAGAGAAATAAATAGAGTTTGTGTTGAATGAGTGACAAGAAGTGAAAGTTTATGTCTAATTTTTGAAGATATAAGAAGCGAAAAAAAAATACTTATGTCTGAAATTAAAAATAAACAAAAACCTTTGCGTGCTCGCATTTAAAAAAATGCTTTTTTCAAAATAATTAACGACACCTTATTCTTCACACGGAGTGAACTTTTCTGATTACTTGACCGACTTTTATTAGGTCAAATTATTAAATCCAAATATAAGCTGTTAGGTACAATTATGAAAGCAAATTAGTTGCGGTTTGCATGACTATCCTCACAATTCTTAATATGTTACAGTACAAAATTTAATAAAACATTAAATCAAATAAATAATACGTCACATAATCAAATTATCAACTATTAAATCAATTACATATGAAATCATTACACATGATAGATTATAAACATTTTATCATATAAAAATATGATGACACGTGGTATGTTAACACATAAGCTTCTTGATCAAACGAGCTAACCACGAACATTTACATTATTATTATTATTATTATGGTATTTCGTCATTTTATTATCATATAACACGTATCATTTAATGTGTGTTTATCAATATTTAATTGCTTTTTTGGTTGTTATAATTATAACTTAAGAAACCTTACAATCGAAGTAGTTTCGATTATTATTGTTAGTGACGTGAAATCTTGTCTTAATCAATTCAAGTGACCATACTATATTTTCTTTCTTTTTTATCTTTTTCTTTTTTGACGTGTCTTTGAGTGTTGTGTTATCCTATTGTATGTTTTTTTCCTTTCAAACATGGTTTCATATTTGATAAGTTGTAACAAAGATTGTTTCACATTTGGGGAAGTATAGAAGACCACATTGAGTGAGATATCAAGGTTACTACTTACTAACTTATATGTTGGCATGATCCCAAAGGTGGTAAACTATAAAACAATGTAACTCTAATTCTTGTTTATTCTAATAAATCCTTCACGCCTTTTCGAAAAAGAATAAAAAATGAAAATTGTCTATACAATATTAAGCATAGATAGCATGAGTTTCTAGCTAACCCAATAACGTGAATAAAACCAATAGGGTGACCCCGTGGCAAGGGCTTAGCCTCTTAGGACGAAAGTGCCAAGAGGTCTTGGGTTCGAACTCTGGGGAGAAAATTAATCCCCTATTGGTCACGGAGGTTCACCTGCGACGACTCTAGGCTATCCAAAGGGTAGTCGCTCTGGGATTAGTCGGCTCGCAATGTCGAGTCGAAAACTCATGTATAAAATAATAATAATAATAATAATAATAATAATAATAATAATAATAATAATAATAATAATAATAATAATAATAATAAACCATTGATAGAGGTTGAAAATAAACCATTGATAGAGGTTGAAATCTAGCAAATTCATCGAGTTGAGATCAAAGGTACTACTATAATTTAGTTGAGCTGAAATTTGTGCATGCGTCGATCTAATAATTCGTTTAGAACGGTAATATATGCCTTTGATAGTTCGATATGATATGATCTACGTCCTCATATAAGGACGTTCATTCTTTTTCGTATGAACCAACACAATACTATTGGTTATTTGGTTGTTAACAAACATATTGCCAATGTACATATATGTCCGAGCTCGTCTATACTTTTCCACCATGCATCTACTGTGCTAAATCGGTAACTACTTTTCGTTGGAAGAAATTAGTGAAATTAAGTGAAAGACAAAATTCTTGCATATCTTACTGAGCCTTTATCGTATGATATATTAGTAAGCCAAGCTTGGTTTGAGCGCTTAGCGTTCATTAAGATTTTTGATCATTTGATGGTCAACAATCTTTAACCAAACTCAAATATATGATTGAGCCACATAATAGTCTATAACCCGATTGAATACCATCACTGATAAACTCCATAATAAGCGATATTTACTAGTTCAAGAGCACCCCTTATAGTAAAGTTTCTACAACCGGTTGACGAAAATGAGGATGTCTAACTATATTTGTATGTAAAAAATATATGGTTCGATGCTTATAAAATTCACACAACATTGTGAAACAAGTATATTAAAGTGCACCAGCTTATTGCTTATATTATTCTGACCTATCTATTTTTACTTATTTTGAATTACTTAATATAGCAATTGGTACTGTATCCATAAGAAAATTATAAAAGTTATAACATTGTATGCACAACCTCCGACAAGAGCCAATGGTTGTATACTTGTATAATAAATAAAATATAAAAGATTTCATGATAAATAAAAAACATATTAAAAGCCCAACAAATCAAAGTATATTAGATTTTCATTGTATAAAAGAATTAGATTTATTTGTTTGTCTTCAAGTATCTTGTGACGTGGGGTGCACAACAATAGTAGTACATTGTAGTGTTACGTTGGCCACAATTATTGATTTAAACAAGAACTTTGTTTTGTTTTTAAAGTTTAATCCAAACTATTGTTAAGGTTTAATCAAAACAATCCTGATTTCATCCCGAAACATTTCCATTTGTAATAATTGGGCCTGGTTGTGACATTCAGGCTAAGGCTATGTTTGGTGCAGAATTTTTTTAAGCTTTTTGGAGCGATAAACAATGAGCTTTTTTGATTTTTAGTGTTTGTTTGGCAAAAGAGCGGTGAGCTTTGCGATTTTTTAGGAAAGCTCATTTTTCCAATGCTTCTTTAAGAAGCTGTGAGCAGTGAGCTATGGCTACAGCTCACAGCTCACTGCTACTGCTCACAGCTACTTTTGCCAAACATAGCCTAAGTTGTTACTTTATCTCGAAATTAAGAATGACCCTAAATCTAATTATCCTCGCACCGAACTATTTGTCATGGGCGGAGACAGTAGGGGGCAGGGTGGGCATCCGTCACTTCCTAGCGAAAAAACCTCGATTAACTTACTAAAATTTATATCTATTTTCGTAATTTGCTCTTTAACAACAAGATTTGTAATATAGTTTTTCAAAATTATCAAAATTTCCCCCTTTGCTATAACTTTCTAGGTCCACTATCTATCACAAACGGTAATTACCAATTCTGACCTTTCTACAAAGAAGGGTATTTTCTCTAAGTACGGTTAAAGTAAAAGGGATTGTCTAACATGTAATACAAGTGACATGTGTATATATGTTAAGGAGCCTTTAATGAACATATTAACTTCTTAAAATACAATAGTTTCTATATAAAACAAACGTAAATTTGAAAAACAAACAAAAATTTGAAAATTACTGATGTAAACGGGATTGTCTAACAAGTGCGCTGAGGACATCGGTTAGGCGAATTACACAAAATTTCCTTTTAAACTGAAAAATGTGTTTAATGCACAATAATTATAAATTACCTTAATTAAATGTGATTTCGTATTTAATGAACACAAACTTTTCTTGTTTAATCATTTAAACCAATGTCTCGAGAGCACTGGTTAGACAAACTCAGTTAGAAAGAGCATTCGATTTTTCCTGCATTGTATACCAACGAATATCTTTGGAACCAAAACAAAATCATATATAAAAAACGACTGAATTCCAGTTTAAATTTGGATTGGTTCGGTTGGTGATTTTACAATGACAAGAAACTCTACACAATGTATTTGTTGCACTTCATTTCACTAAAATGTATTTTATAGTTTTCTTTTCTTCATAAATATAGCATGCTTTTTGTAGCAAAAATTGTGGAAAAGTTCATTCGTCTTTTTATGTGCTTTTTATATTTCAAAAGAAAGTTTATCTATCACGTACGTTATTGTCAATAAGCACTAATCATGTGGGGTTTAATTTTTCATAAAGTTATACAAAAACTAAATATTATATTTGATTATATGTCGTGTGCATTTTTCATTTTGAAAGCTGTCTTTAGAAGGTAGCCACACGTAGATATATCTCCTTTTGTCGTTGGAGTTGGTGTGTTAGAAGAAGTCAACTTGTTGTCGATGTCACCCACATTCTAATAAAAGAAGTCTCAACAATTGCCTTATAGTAATATCATCTAGGGAGGTGATTTTACTCTAATGAAAATAATCTTGTGTAAATCTTGTACGTTGACATATTTTGTTAAATGTTTAAATCGGCGAAAAAATCCTGATTTTTTTGCATCTCTTTTGAATGAAGAGACTTAGCTTTGCGTAATGAATACATGTTTTTATGATCTTTAGCGAGTACTCGGGATTGAATTCATGAGAGGTTTTTAAAACACAAATAAAATGAGCCTAATATTTTTTTGGAAGACATAATTTGTTGAGCGTATAACTTCACATAGGGTTCGACTCTAAAATTAGGTATTAATAAATAAACCGATATAACAACGTTTGATTTTTAAAGTCGCAAGAATGTTTTTAACACAATGAAAACATATTTCATTTTTTTTAGTTCTCATCAGCCAAAAAAACTTATTCTTATTTTATTTTTGTTTATAGATATTCATACTTTCCGGCCTCTTTAGTGGATTAATTCATGAGGTTTAAATTCACCATTATACAAACTTAAGTGTAATAAGAGAAAAAGGATAACTAAACGTTAGTAATTACCTACATCATAAAAAATATATCCGGAAATATTCCGCCGCAACGTGCAGGTTGTCGTACACTCGTTGTATGAGACATTTAACACCAATTAGTAGAGAATCACACGCATATGGATGCTATTACATATTTACATCTACTAAATAATAGTAAGTAATATTTAGTTTTTCTTAACCATACCCAAGTGGATAATGATAAGATGAGTCTCTTTCATTCTTTTGCATGTGAAAGAGCACAAGATACAAAGTGAATTGATGGACCTAATTTAGATTCGAGATAATCATATGTTATAGTTTCAATCCTTGTATCTATCAATCAATCAAGTATATATTACTCCCTCCGTCCCAATTTATTTGTTCACTTTTGACTTTTAAAGTCTTTCTTTTTCAACTTTGACCTTAAATTTTGTTGTTTGTGTTATATAATACTTTATGGAAGTTATACCTAATGAAAATATATTTAAAACTCAATCAATTCGTATATTTTGCATCAAGTATTATACAACACAAAAAGAATATTTGAGGTAAAAGTAGTAAAAGAAAGACTTCAAAAATCAAAAGTGGACAAATAAATTGGAACGGAGGGAGTATAAGGACTAGATAATATTCTAGGAAATACAACCACATAATTGCCTACCAAAAGAAATTAATTAAAGTTAGGGTTTTGTTAAAGACAACCCATGCCTTCCTTAATTACCAATATTCTTCAATGGATGATCACATTCTATATTTAAAAAGAATCTTCACTACTTTTAATTGAGGAAAACTTATGTACAGCCCGTCAAATATTTTGTATACATATTAACCATGTTTTTTGTTATTTGTTTAGTAAGCACCCTTGTATTTAAAGTCAATGTAACAGCAGCAATAATCCAAACTTCACGTATGCAAAGAACAAATATCAAACATAAATTTTAATCCTTACATATCACGCAAGACATTATAAAATGAAAGTACCNCTTAATGGAGGAATAAACAAAAAAAAGTGACTGATTTTGTAAATATGTATACAAAATATTTGACGGGCTGTACATAAGTTTTCCTCAATTAAAAGTAGTGAAGATTCTTTTTAAATATAGAATGTGATCATCCATTGAAGAATATTGGTAATTAAGGAAGGCATAAAAACAACCCCATGGGTTGTCTTTAACAAAACCCTTAAAGTTATTAGCACATTCTGTCTATATAAACGGATATATACATGCTAGAACGGGCAATTCCATATATACCCAACTTAAACACAATAATTCCATATTTCCACAACACATGTTTTAAAAGCATTGTACTTATGTACCAAAAACTTGTGTTTTGGGTAAATATGAAATTTTGATATTTAGGTTGGGTAAATATGAAATTATCCTTATTACTTAATTGGAAATACGTTTTTAGGATATTATTAAGTGATGTTGATTTGAGAAGGACGGCTAATAGGATATTATTAAAAAGGCATTATTAGGCCAACAAAGGTTAGGATAAGTTTTGTGGTGGGCCCATTATGTAGCCCAATCTCTTTTGCATTTAAGGATAAGTCCACGTGTTGGGCTTACTGACTACAGGCCCATCATTGTAGGTCCCGTGACTGCGTGACATAAATATAGAAAAGTTTTTCATGCAAAAAACACTACTAAAAGAAATGAAAATGTATGCCAAATTGCCAATTGTCAAAAGGATCCTCATTTGATTATATCAACCATAATCAAATAAGAACCTCCTGAAAAAAAAAAAAACTTTTAATGTTCATGCAGTTTTTGTCATTTTACCTTTTTAGTTATGATAAACTAAACCAAACACTTGACAAGAGCTTATGAGCTCATCTATATAAGCCATAAACCACTTATATAAATTAAGTATAACCCCAAGTAATAAGCTTAGCCAAACACCCCTTAATGAGTTCATGCTTATTCACGCGGTCAAAAAACAATCTTATATACCCGTGACTAAATGTCTGATTATCACAAAAAAATCTATGGCCATGCTTCACACTCTAAACACAAACTTACAATGATTTGTATAGTACAAACCAAGTTAGCTTTAAGATGTCATTAAAATGGGTAAAAACGGAGAAGGTTTTCTGTGTACATGTTACTCAAAAATTGTGTGTTTTTAACTTCGACGTACACGGTCTAACTGGAGTATTCCATGGTGGTTTTCAACCCTTTTCCTGGCCACTCTAAAATTTTTAACTATTTAGTTTGGACCCATTGTGAAAATTTTTGGTGACTTGCCACTATGCTTTTTGGCAGGGTTTTTTTTTTTTTTTTTTTTTTTTTTTTTTTTTTTTTTTTTTTTTTTTTTTTTTTTTTTTTTTTTTTTTTTTTTTTTTTTTTTTTTTTTTTTTAGGTATAATTACTGGTAAAAAAAATGAAGTTAAAACCAAAATCTCACGACAAAAGAAATTCTAATCCTAGAAGAACCAAAATGAAACTGTGAACATAGGTCAAAGAATCAAGAGAAACCTTATGATATCCAGGAACTCGTACATTACATGTTAAATACCAGACAAGCAGTCGAGACGATATTTCATAAGATTTTATGTATTTGAACACATTTCAGTTGGCTTTCGATTTGTTTCACCCATTTGGTTGTTTCATTTTCGGCTATATGTTTTCACTAACATGTTTGACACATTCAACCTGAAACATAACACAAATCATCTCGTTTGTAAAAAACCTTGACAAACCAAAGCTAATTCTTCAAACTTATGTCTCATAATAATAGTGTCCATTAGATGTTCTGTTAGAAATTAATCCTACTTCACAACCATATGCGAAGATAAAACAATAAGCAAAAACTATACAACAAAGCCAAGGACACTAGGACAGGGGCATAGGCTCACCTGCAATGTCCCAAAAGCTTATTTCTTCAGCCGAGAATAACTAGGTATTGCTCGGTTCAGATAGACGACTAAAAGAAAGTTGGGCAAAAGATTATATTAAACAGAAAAAAGCCCAAGCTACAATAGTAACAATGCAGCAAAACATTTGCATACAATGCGTAAAAACCCTAAAAAAAACCTGCGTGATTCCTACAGCTTTCACCACTAAATAGACCCCTTCCCTACGGATTCTAGCAAAGCACAAATAATTTACCCAAAAAAACAAGCTTCTACACTTCGGGAGGAGTAAAACTGTTGTTCTACTTGATGGTAATGTAACGATTTGTACCATGTTTCGCCCAGTAGGTTCTTAAGTCAATAGGTGATGACAGGTCATGACCTTGTGAAGCAAGTCGACTAAGCAATCTTGTGAATACGCTCCCACTCATTTTCCGACCACCCATTCTTGAATGGCGTTTGTTTGGCATTTGAGGGAGTGGATAAACCGATATAGTCGTGGTACAACAAGAAGACTGCCACCCACCGCTACCCCATTTGTAGCACTGTCTTGCCACACCGGTACAAGAGCAGATAGGGATTGGCATTGTTAGCTGGTCAAAACTGATTTGTTCCACTAAGCCAAATTCTTGAGCATCCCACTCTGCTTTTGAACCGTCGGTTGTTACGTTCCGGTTCAAATCTTCACCTACTTTCTTCTGTTTCTTGCGTGATTTAGTCTCTTTCGTTGTTATTTTTGACCTGTTAACTGGTTCAGCTTGAACAGCAGTTAATGGAAATGCTTCTGTTACACGTGGTTCCCGCATATATGATGGTTGTGTATGGTGGTGGTGAGTTCGTTTAGCTCCTCGTTGGGGTTGGGGGTTCATCGTGGCTTCGTGGAAATGTAAGGCTGCAATGGCGTTATTTCTTTCTCTTATGGCGTCGTTTCGCTCAGCAATTGCTGCATCTCTTTGTTGGATTGCCATGTCACGTTCTTCTAATGCTGCTTTCTTTTGGGATAAAGCTCTGTCTCGCTCTTCAATAGCGGTTTTTCTTTCAGCTATTATGTGCATGAATTTTCTGTTCATCTGTATGGCGTTTTGATTTTGGTCCTTCATTTGGTACTGAGGCATCATATTCCACTACATAAAGCAGAAGGCGTTAAATTACTTAATTAAAGTGACCACAAAAACACATAAACACAATTAGTGTCGGTTTTTTTAAACGGTCCATTACCAAACTGATAAATGTCCCTTACACAATTCATCTCGTTTATGGTTTCTGGTAAGTCAATTTGACTAATATATTCATCTCTTTCTCCCATAAAAGATTCCAGCCGAAAATGTGATTTTAGTAGATAGAACCACCTCAATGTTTTTTTTAAAAGAAGATATTACTATTATTATCATTAGAACACGAGTAATCTGAATTAGCATCATATTTTACATGCTATGCGTTCATAAGAAAAAAAATAAAAATCTTAGACAAGAAAGTGTTGAATCGACCTGCACATAAACTACCAGTTTTCACCTGTTACCGAACCCACCCATTTTGTCACATCTACATGACAGGTATCTGATAGCAATGCCCTCTTATTCAAGCTTTGCAAATATAAACATCTTGTTAAATTGCCAACTTTATTTATAATATCTTCATCCCTTCTTTATTAAGTTTCCTTTCAGATGTCATCAAGTTATATTTCAGGACGTTTCATACTGACAACTATACTTATTTAGACACCATTCCCAACTAAACATTAAGGTTCCAATGGAACGAAGGTAAGAGATGTAGATAGAAATTTATCACCTGAGGATGAACGTCTTTGTAATAATCTATTCTATGGCGCACAACTTCATGATGCCCATTATCATCCATCTTGGTTATGCTAAGAAAGGGTAAAGTGAACTGATTTGAAAGCCACTACGTAATGTACTGTAATCTTAATCAACTATATACGATCATCTTGCCCTGCAACATGAACACCGATGGTCAGATCCTATATCAATTGAAGATTTACATATGTAGAAATTGTGAGTCCAAAAAAGCACAACAGTAACAAACTAACAAAGATCCTATTTGAGGCATCTTTGTTTTATCTCTGACTGGTCAAACAGATTTAGAAAAGATATCGCTAAAAAGAAAACAGGATAAATATGTCAAACAAGTCGAAAACCGCCCAGATCGTAATTTTTATGCATAAAACCTCTTATATCTTTTTATTCAAGTGATTAAGTTATTATTGGAGAAATAGAACTTTTCTATGAAGTTGAAATTTTTGGAGAATGTTTTTTTTATGTCAACTAACGCGACCCGTAACAGATATGTCAATATTGCCACCGCTATAAAAAAACAAAACACGGGTGTATAGAGCTGCATGTCTAGTAAATGATCAAAGATGACCAGAAAAGTGATATGTTTATTCTATTAATATATTTGTGCTGACTGAAGCTTGAGTTTGCTCAGCTTGGCTCCCTAAAAACGGGGCCTTGGCTCTGCAATTATATACTCAGTTCCATAGCGCAACATAGGCTCAAGCCTACTAACAGGTCTTACGCAATGCTGACCTTGCAAATATAAAGCACAATATTTCTTTAAAAGTTACAGCTAGAAGTCCTTAAAAGGCGAAAATATTAAACCATAACAAATGGCTCATATAAGCTCAATAGATTGTAATCTGTTAAGCCATTGGCTTGAATTCGAGACAGATAGACAAACCCATTTAAAAAGCCATCACATAAGCTCCAGTGTGGTACAAACCCTGACAAATATAAGCCTATAACTAAGGAGATGAAGCTTTTAACTGGGAAACAATGTGTCAAAGGCATACTTAAAATGGCATGCACATTTTCGTGATCTGCTACAACTCATCTATGTGGCCATTGGCCAACAAATGATTTTTTTGGATCCATCTAAAGAAAAAAGGTAACCGACCTCTGACGGCGCCCACGGACCGGTCCCACGGCCAACATGTGAGAGGTAAATTGTGTAATACCATGACTAAAGGACAGAGGGCCAGGGCTTGAGCCCATAACCTCCGCCTTTAAGTTGCATGTCCCCAACCATTGGACTACTATTGCGGTTACAGAATTCAAGGACACAGGGCCAGGGCTATGATTGAAGGACACAGGGCCAGGGCTTGAGCCCATAACCTCCGCCTTTAATTAAGTTGCATGTCCCCAACCATTGGATTCAAGGACACAGGGCCAGGGCTATGATTAAAGGACACAGGGCCAGGGCTTGAGCCCATAACCTCCGCCTTTAAGTTGCATGTCCCCAACCATTGAACTACTATTGCGGTTACAGGATTCATCTATCTAGATCAGTTTTTAAATGAATCCATTTAAGTTTTAACTGCAATCTGTTTGAGTGATTTTGTACCGAATGTGCTCAATGATGAAATATACGTTTTGTCAAAGGATATATGCGATCATTAAAGTGCAAGTGCTATGTGCTAGAAGCTTATATGGTACAACCATAACTGCACTATATGTTAGTAAACTTCTATCAGAAGAAATTGTCACGTGAAAGAACCAAACGTGAAATGGATCCATCTGGATCATGATTCAGTTACATGGATAAATTGTTTAGAATCAGATGGCTGTCTACTTGACCAACATATTACAGAGCCAAAGGCCAAAAATGTAAGGTGCAAATGCATCAATAACAATGAACAAAGTCACTTAACTTTTTGAGCACGCACCATTGACTAAAAATGAACCGTGATCCAGTTTTGGAGTTACACATCGCTATATATATATTTATCAAGCAAGCAGCAAGACCTAAAAAAACCCTTTAATAGACTCTAGCTCTAGAGTCATCTAAGAAGTACAGCAAAAGTAAACTGAATGAGGGGATTCTAGGAGCTTAAAGACAATTTGACTTATCCAATGTGACATAACGGTCACTTGAGTGCTATCGACTCGTTGTATATCGGTTGTATAGGCATCTAGCTAGGATGTAAAAGAATGGAAATCGGCTAGAATTAAAACAAAACAAAAAAGTATAGGAATGGAAATATTTTAAAGAGAGTGGCTTCCTTGCTAAACTATTCCAGTCCTTGCTCTTGCCTAGTTCTAGTCTTAGACGTAACCATATACTGATATACAGATATACAGCTTTGCTAATAAGATGTGCCCTACCTCTTGCGTGTAGTTTCTGCATAACGAGGACATATGTTCATTTACTTCCCAATATTGTTTGCTCACGAAAACGGCGTAATCACACACTTAGTTCAATGGCCAAACACCTTAACTTTATAATTTCCACCACAACGAAGTGACCATGATCACAAAATCAAGGAAAGATGGAAAATTGCTCAAATGATGTAAAAAGAAACTACTAATATTTTAATTGCTAAGCCCTCTTATACTAACCACATAAGCAGTTTCCAATAGAGTGTCTTCGCTTCCTTACCACCTTTACACCAGATGTACCAACGTTCGGTCACCAGCATCCACTTCCGCCACCAAACCAACCACTAAATCCCCATAGTGATTAACACCAAACCCACCACACAAACATACCCCACTTAAAACAAATATACCCTATAACACACTAACACACACAAAAAAGAGAGTAAACTTTGTTTGGTTGTCGGGCTCACAAAACCAACACAAAAATCCACCCACTATAATCGTAGTCATGCATGATCACAGGCGGTGATGCTTATTACGCCTAGTCTATAGGCAACACATATAACCAAATAGCCACTTAAAACCCAATCCCAAACACCCTCATTTAATCCCTCAAAAGACAAACAACTTTATAACAACTAATCCAAAACCCAAACCCAAACACCCCTTAAACAATCAAACAAACAACACCAATGCACATATCACTAAATCATCACAAACCCATTACACAAAAACCACTAATATCACAAAATGCATCATTTATCTTCAATAACTGCTAAAACAAAAATCAAAATTACACAACTTTATAAAAATTCGTTAAAGGGTTTTCTAAAAGATCCAAAAGGGTGTCAGAAAGTGTAAATTTTTTTGATTTTTATACAACACATAAAAAGTTACAACTTTTAATGAGATTTTAACTTACAGAGAATGGAGATGAAGGTGATGAATTGATAAATCGCCGCCGGGTGAAAACAAAAACCGGTTTTATTTGAGAGAGAGAGAGAGAGAGAGAGAGTGTGTGTGTTTTTTTATGGGATTTTGTTGGTAGAATATTTTAGATTTTTTCTCTTTTCATAACCATCATCTTCTAGTAGAAACCAATATGAGGGTGTTTGGGATTGAGTTTAAGAAAAAAGATATTCAAATTGTTGTGTTTGGGATTGAGTTTAAGGAAAAGATTTATGTGTGAAAAAAGGAGGTCGAGACGGGTACACGGCTAAGGTTTTTCTTGTTTAGGCTATTTTGAGAGGCCGGTGTTTTTCTAAGATATGTGCGACTTAGCCGGGGTATTTACGTATGAACCTTTTTCTCTAATCGTCTCAAAATGTTAAGGATGTGTTTCTTTTTTTCTTTAGCTAAGAGATTGTGTCCACTAAACATTTAAAGTATTTATTTTTTAAGTAGGACCCATATATTTCTCTTAAGGCTATGTTTCTTTTTTTCTCTTAGTAGAAGGAACATGAGACCCATCTATTTAATATTATTACTTTTCCTATTTGGGCCCACTAATTCTACTATCTCATCTATATGTGGAGAGTGTGAAATATAAGCCTCTCCCCATTAAGATGATGCAATGAAATGTGAGACCCATTTTCCCCTTAGCTAACAAAAAAATAACCAGCCCTTAGTTCCTCTATATCCCCAATGCTAAAAATGTTAACCCATCCCCATTAAGAGACTCTAATAGAGGTGGACCCTACATGGTCCCTTAGCTAAGGAGAAAAAGAAACACCCCTTAGTAAAGTTTGAATTTAAGACTTTTTGCAAATAAATCAATATACGATGTCTAACTATTAGGACAGTCATATTGATGGCAGTAGCCGGTAAGGTTGAGAGATGTAGTTTTGAAATAAAATATTAAGATCATAATTTCGGGCACCTCACAATTGAACTTTTTTATATAATAAACGAAACATAATTTGGAAGTTCGATAAGAAATAATGGAAATGTAAGGATTATTTAGTTGCTGAATTTTGCAATAAAATTATATAATTTCATTAACTAATTAAATTGTTCAATTGAGTCAAAGTTTAAGAATATATTGTCATTTCTTATTAAAAAAAAAATAAAATAAAATAAAAAAAAAACCGAATGCTCAAGCTCAATATCATATAGGTTGTGTTCTACCAATAATTCTATTTCCATTGGACTTTTGAAGCCTAACTTATTTTGCGAGACCAGTGCGAAAAGATGGGTTACTATTTTCACGAGCTCATTTGGACTTATAAAGCAAACTCATATTGATTGGGAAATGCTCAAAGGTACGCTGGTTGTTGACGGTTGTTAGCGAGGTACGAGCATGAGAGTGGCTAATGTCCTTCATCCTTTGAAAGCCATTAACTAACCTTAAGAGTAATTAGGGTTGGTCTCTCTCTTGGGTTAGTCAACTCTTCTCTTTTAGGATGTGGGAGAGGACTTTGTTAATTCTTTTTTAGAAGTTGTGTCACTATTTCATGTCTTTCACAGTTCATATTGTGACAAGATATGACCCAATCAAACACTTAATGTTTTGAGGTATACTATACTCATATGAATAGTTGTTCGGCCTTCCCACCACGCGAAGTTCAAACCTCGCCCGAGAGGAATAGAAAACCGAAAAAAAGCCCTTCACAATCAAAGGTGAAAGCGGGAAAAAGACGAAGTTATGTCTTTACAGTAACTCTCCTCTAGTAGCCTAGGCCGTCCTCCTCTATGTGTCTACAACTTAGGATTTTGTTGGAGTCGTATATGCTTTCATGATCATCTTTTTGGAATAGACTGTAAATATCATTGTATTTAGAATCAGATCTCTTATATAATAAGAGAAGATACAAATTGAAAATTTAAATCTTTTAGTTGATCAATAAGAGAGTTCAATTGCAAAATCGAACCCTTATATTGGCTAATGAAAGTCAAATTAAATTAATTTGGTTAAACTTTTAAAATTTGGTAGAGATATTTTGTGAAGAAAACAAATGAAAATACACGTGTTT
>LBNU01003780.1:4740-26386 GCA_014162995.1 Artemisia annua | reverse complement strand
ATTAGCGGGATAATTTCGCGCCCATGTTTGGGCAATTATTGAGGTTGAAAACTTTGACCAATATGTTCCCGTCGACATGTCGACGGGAGCATATCAACCCGAAAAATTCAACGCGTTTGGCCTCGGTCAAACGTTTTTTTTGTCGTTTTCTGCATATTCCCGACGACATTGTGTCGACGGGAATAAGCTCGTCGCCTGTTCTCCTGTTTCTTGTAGTGAAATCAAATGTGAACTCATAAAGCTCGACGCTATGTTAAAAGGTTCAAGACGTCAAGCTCTGCACTATTTCCTCTTTATGGGAAAGGTGTACAGGTTACGTAGATACCTTGCAAACATATCTTATATTTTAGATATTTCAAAAAAGATGATTTGTGTATAACCAGTTAAAGTTACTTGACACTTACTAACGCATACTACATCGATCAATACGTCTTCACACATGCATCAATACATTTTCCAAGTAATTGCTCTATGCCAAGTTATTTGGTTCTGTACAGAGCGATTCAGCGATCACTTCCAATTCAAAATAGGTCTTGGTTTATCATTCTAAAAATATCACCCATATGCAATCCACATTTGGTTGAGGGTAACAATTAGCCAAGATAAAATATAGATCAAACACTTTTTGAACAAATTTTATTTCATACATAGATATAGAATTTACAAAACTTTAGTTTTATCTTATAAACACTACATATTTATTCATTGACTGTCCCACTGACTACAGAAATGGAATCAAAATCAGGCTAGAGTCTTGGCCTGGTCGACCGACCCCTTATAAACAAGTCGGGTCTTTTTTTAAGCGAGGCCTGGTCTGGCTGACCTAACCATGCACCCTGGATATATGGTGCTTTTCACTTATTTCTCATCCCACTTGCATCTTTAACCGAGAAGGGGTGCCCCCACACATAATCAGCTGCATCAAAACCTGAGAAGCTTTCATCTTTCCACTACCGTCATCTTGGCCCTTCACCGTCACATCACTATCTCTCACCTCAACCGCCTGATCAGCATATATCTCCGAGCTAGAATTTGAAGGTGGAGGAGAAGGAACCTCTTCTCTTCTAAGCGTCATGGTCTGTGTAGCTGCATCAGCCGCAAACTTTGCTGCAAGTTCTCTACTAGATTCACATTTTACGACCAAGTACTCTTGTGGATTGTCAAATGAGCTCCATGACTGATTACGTCGTCTGATCATAGCTAGTGCAGCAGGTGGCGTTGTGGTGCTGCCGTTATTGTTGCTACGGTTTGGTTCGATTGGGGTTTGAGATGGAGTTGTTTGAAGAAGCTCGGATCCTTTAAGAATGTAATCGTGACTGTTTGTTGGTTCTACTAAATCATCTTCTGATAGATCATGCCATACGTATCCGTTTTTGTAACTCCTGATCGATTTTAATTCATAAAATTCCGGAACAAAATTGTGAAATAAGATAACGTAATCAATACAAAGAGAAATCTTATTGTTTGATCCTCTACAAGGGTTTTATTACATCGTTGATGCAGGATCAAATCGATTTTGTGGAGCAAAAATGTAACTTTTATAATTGATTAAACCTTAAACTTTTTGCAGCTTAATACAAAAGAATTGGAATGGGCAATATACATATAGAAAGTGCTTGTTTGTGTAGAAGGTACATTATAATGATTAAAAGATGATACCTTTTGAAAGACCATGAATACATGTTAGCCATTCCTATTCCTCTATGATAATTCAGTGTATTCATAACATCTGCAAAAAAAATTAAAAATTAAAAAAAGCAAAACAAAGTACATAAGAAGACATTCAAATTTCACTATGCCAAAGATTACGAAAAAATTTTCACCAAATTGAACTTAAATATGTTAAAATTTTATCATTTGGTGCATTATACCGTAACAAAAGCTTGTTTTCGTTATCAGGTGTATGTAAATAAGTTTCTATAACAATCACTAAAAAGTCTAAAATACACATGAGGTGGCATGCCAAAAAAAATATTTACATACTTATAAAATCAGAAATAAATTACCTCTAAGATAGAGACCATAAGGAGAAGATAGAGGAACATCAATAAGATGAGGATGTTCAATATGACCATTCCGAGTAAGGTAATACAGTACCGGAACTTTTCTTGCGGGCATTACAGCCGGCGAAGCCTGTGCTGAGTCCGTTTTAGATTTGACTGAAAGCGGGCTCATATCAGGTGCATTATTGATCATCTGATCCCTGCTTACAGTTGTGCTAACACGAGTTCGATTCTTCTTAGGCCTTCTGGAACTTTGCATCTCCGACGTGCTCTTTCGCGCATCGGTGGCCATGAAAAGGTGTTTGTGTGGGTAAAGGGGAACAAGAGAGTGGGAGAAAAAGAAGGTGAAAGGAACGATGGCGGGTAAATACAGTTGAGTTCCCAGGGGTGGTATTTATATTGGAAAAAGAGAAACATTCTACACGCAAATTGTTGTCCATGTGTCTTGAAATCAACTCAAAACACTTCTTTTTTTGTTTTTTATTTATTACTCTCTTGTCTCAAGTTATATGCTTAAACGTTCATCTTATCTTATATATAATATAAATTTAGGTTGTCTTATACTCCATCCGTCCCAAAATTATTGTCTACTTTGAATTTTCAAAGTCAAAGTGGTTTAACTTTGACCACAAATATATATTTTTTATTATATAATACTTGATGAGAAATTATACCATTGAAAAGTAGACTTAAAACACAATCCATTTATATATTTTGCATCAAATATTATATAACACCCACAAAAATATATAAGGTCAAAGTTGAAGGAGAAAGACTAAAAAAGTCAACACTAGACAATAAATTTGGGACGGAGGGAGTATATAATATAAATTTAGGTTGTCTTATAAATGCAAAATACCCCTAATAAATGTTTCAAGAGTTGATTATTCCAAATATGCCCTTCAAGTGTGATTTCAACAAATGTAGTTTATACGGTACAATATGTTTTGCATGAGAAATCGTGCACAAAAGTTTGTACGGTACAACATGTTTCAAGCATCTCTAAACCTCAAAGAATACAAACCAAAAATGTCATGAATGCATAAATTAAACACACCATTTAGTGGTTAGTCTTTTTACCTTCCCGTCCATGAGTTACAAATATTTTATCAACTATATAATGTGTCAAAAATCACACACAACAAACCACAACTTCCTTCACACCGCGTACACATTGGGCTACAACTTATAATGGCGGTAAAGTAAGCATCATATCGTCTTACTTATTAATCATATTGATTTATATTATTTTATGTAAATTTCACGTGTGTTTTGTGTGTGTAACAATGTAGGACATAAAGATGGTGGCTTAGGAGTTTGGTAGTAACATCATCTTCTCTAATGGTTTAAGAGATCCTACACATCGTTGTCTTATCAATTAAGTGGAACATGCACGAACATTTTTACTTTGATTAACTGTATTTAAGTTACTAACGATCAACTATATCTAATTGTTTTTTGTAGCACGTTAAGAAGCATTAAAGAAAGAGATCGAGAAGTTACAAAAATTGTATCAAGAACAAAACATGCAAAAGGCCAATGAACACACAACGACAAAGAAAACAACAACAACAACAACAACAACAACAACAAGACCAACGTCACGGCCACCGGTGGGATGAATACTTAGCATTCATATTAATAGTACGTTACAAATTAAACATGCAATATTTTACTTCATGTAATACCCATGAACGGGCTAATACTATTGATTCGTTAGCAAGTAAGTTTATTGAAAATAATGTGACGAGCATTCAATTTTTAGTCAATAATTATTACTACACTTTGTTGGTGCATTTTAATATTTTTGCTCTTAATGTAGTTTTTTGTCTTGCGGTGTGTTAATGTCACTTTCTTAATTAAACGTCGTGGAATATTGCGTGACTTGATATTTGATATAATTGTGAAAATTATGTCGATGTTACATATTGAAAATGGTAGTATATAATAAAAATATCTTCACACTATCATCTTAACAATGAGAATCTTTTAAATCAAAGAAGTTTATAAAGGAGAAGAAAATTGTATTTCAAATGTTATCCTACACCTATCACGAGGTAAGCATTATTCATTTGAGTTTGAGATCATGTGATTCATGTCGTCATACTGTAAATACTTAGAGTGAGTTACTAATGAATGCTCCAAATTCGATATTATAGTTTATGGAAAAATGTTGTAATAATGCATTAATTAAAAATAATAATTTATGTAACTTACTCATATTAAAATATTACATATGAAAAGCCTCATTTAAATATAACATTTTGCAAAAAACCTCTTCACATTAAAGAAAGAGATGGAGAAGTCACAAAAATTGTATCAAGAACAAAACATGCAAAATGCCAATGAACAACAACGACAAAGAGAACAACAACAAGAACAACGCCACGGCCGCCGGTGTCAATATAGATGAATACTTAGCATTCATATTAATAGTACGTTACAAATTAAACATGCAATATTTTACTATACGAATTATAATTTATTATACGAATTATAATTTATACTCCTGAATATACTAATTACTTTAATGTTTTATGTTTTTATAGTTTTGTTAAAAAGGAAATTTGTTTTATAGTTCTCTTTTAATAATGTAATTTATTGAACAACGAAGTCCGTCTTTCACAAAAAATTAGAGTTTCAAACATGAACCAAAAATTAGTCCCGAAGTCCCGAACATTACGAAAAAAACAATTACATCCAACCTGTGTGCATCGCATGGGTCCTGAGGCAGTTCAAACCTGTGTGCATCGCACGGGGATGAATATAAAAGATCTCCAACATTAATGTCATCACTTCATATTTAAAATAATTTATGTAACTTATACATATTAAAAAATTACATGTGAATAGACTCTTTTCAATATAACTTCTTGAAAAAAAAATCTCTTCACATATACTCTTTTAGTGTCAATAAACTATTTTAAATGTGTGTCATGCCTAGAAATGTGATACCATCACAACTTAGATATATAATGACGAAAATAATTTCCGAAGATTACGCTATAAAAATTTATATACAGCCTATGTGCAACTCAATAAAGTATTTTAAATACGTATAAAGCTTAGCAAATGTGTGACACCATGAAAAATTAAATATAAAATGACAAAAATAAATGCCGAATATTACGCTATAAAAACTTCTATACAGCCCATGCGCATCACACGTATTTTAAATCTATGAAAACTTCTATACAGCCCATGCGCATCACACGTATTTTAAATCTATGAAAACTTCTATACAACCCATGTGCATCGCACGGGGATTATTGACTATCATAAGAAATAGTTATAACTTAGCCTGGTGTATTAATATTAGTTAGTTCAAATAAAAAACGATAGAGTCAATACCAAAATAAATAGACAAAATATTACGTAAAAAAATACATCTTAAAAGATTACATGTCAATAAACTATTTTAAATACGTATCATGCTTACAAAATGTATGCTACCATGAAAACTTATATATATAATGACAAAAATACGTCCTGAATATAAAATGACAAAAATAAATGACGGATATTAGACTTTGAAAACTTCTATACAGCTCATGTGTATCGCACGGGCTTTCATGACTATTCATGTTTGCAAGTGTATTCAAATAATGAAATGACATGATCCCGCAATGAATACATGACGAAAATTAGTGAACATTAGGTTATGAACACTTAGATACAGCCCATATTCAAATATTACATATGAAAAGCCTCATTTAAATATAACATTTTGCAAAAAACCTCTTCACATTAAAGAAAGAGATGGAGAAGTCACAAAAATTGTATCAAGAACAAAACATGCAAAATGCCAATGAACAACAACGACAAAGAGAACAACAACAAGAACAATGCCACGGCCGCCGGTGTCAATATAGATGAATACTTAGCATTCATATTAATAGTACGTTACAAATTAAACATGCAATATTTTACTATACGAATTATAATTTATTATACGAATTATAATTTATACTCCTGAATATACTAATTACTTTAATGTTTTATGTTTTTATAGTTTTGTTAAAAAGGAAATTTGTTTTATAGTTCTCTTTTAATAATGTAATTTATTGAACAACGAAGTCCGTCTTTCACAAAAAATGAGAGTTTCAAACATGAACCAAAAATTAGTCCCGAAGTCCCGAACATTACGAAAAAAACAATTACATCCAACCTGTGTGCATCGCATGGGTCCTGAGGCAGTTCAAACCTGTGTGCATCGCACGGGGATGAATATAAAAGATCTCCAACATTAATGTCATCACTTCATATTTAAAATAAGGAATATGTTTGGTGGACCTAATAAAGGGGCCTAATGGTGGACCTAAGGCTTTAAATACTTGTACAGTGCATGCACTGTACAAGTATTTAAAGCCTTAGGTCCACCATTAGGCCCCTTTATTAGGCCTATATATCAAGGTTCTTAAAATAATTTATGTAACTTATACATATTAAAAAATTACATGTGAATAGACTCTTTTCAATATAACTTCTTGAAAAAAAAATCTCTTCACATATACTCTTTTAGTGTCAATAAACTATTTTAAATGTGTGTCATGCCTAGAAATGTGATACCATCACAACTTAGATATATAATGACGAAAATAATTTCCGAAGATTACGCTATAAAAATTTATATACAGCCCATGTGCAACTCAATAAAGTATTTTAAATACGTATAAAGCTTAGCAAATGTGTGACACCATGAAAACTTAAATATAAAATGACAAAAATAAATGCCGAATATTACGCTATAAAAACTTCTATACAGCCCATGCGCATCACACGTATTTTAAATCTATGAAAACTTCTATACAACCCATGTGCATCGCACGGGGATTATTGACTATCATAAGAAATAGTTATAACTTAGCCTGGTGTATTAATATTAGTTAGTTCAAATAAAAAACGATAGAGTCAATACCAAAATAAATAGACAAAAAATATTACGTAAAAAAATACATCTTAAAAGATTACATGTCAATAAACTATTTTAAATACGTATCATGCTTACAAAATGTATGCTACCATGAAAACTTATATATATAATGACAAAAATACGTCCTGAATATAAAATGACAAAAATAAATGACGGATATTAGACTTTGAAAACTTCTATACAGCTCATGTGTATCGCACGGGCTTTCATGACTATTCATGTTTGCAAGTGTATTCAAATAATGAAATGACATAATCCCGCAATGAATACATGACGAAAATTAGTGAACATTAGGTTATGAACACTTAGATACAGCCTGTGTGCAACACACGGGTCTGGCTGCCTAGTCTTAATTAATACTATCTTTTGTTTGCCTTTAAAATAATATCTAATTTACACTTAGAAACCAATTATAAAAAGGTTAAGGGCCCGTTTGGTATGAACCTTTGGTATGGGTTTTAGTTTGATTTGACATTAAAAATTTGTTTGGTTGCATATTTTGAAAAAGGGAATGGAATTGTCGATCAAATAATGAAAGATAGGTAAGTAGGTGGGTTTTGGTATGTATTTATATTTTTAGTGGGTCCATGTATCACTCTCCTCACATCTCTTTTTACATTTATTTTAAATAATACTACTTTTTATTATAAAATAATTATACAAAATAATTAATACTATTAAATATTATTTTCTCCCTCTTACATCAAATTTAAATCCAAATCTTAATCCAAATCCAAATCCAAATCCAAATCCAAATCCTAATCCGAAACCCACCTATAAACCAAACGGCCCCTAAAATGATAAAATGAAAATGCACATCGTTAAGAAACATGCAATTGTTACATTAATTATTCATCAATAATTACTGATGAATAGTGTAACGATTGCATGTTTCTTAAAACAATGTGCATTTTCAAATTAGATATATTATTTGGGACGAATAGAGTATTTGTTAACAACAAAGACGCACTCAGGTTCTGTTCTACTACTTTTCATTTTATTGTACATTGGAAACTTATCTCGCAAGTTCTTGGTTTGGTTATAAGCCAAATAAGTAAGGGGTAATACTAAATTAAAGCATCATACTTGTCAAAAAAGCTGTTTTGAGTAGCGAACTTTTTTTTTCCTCATTGGTGTACTAAACTTGCATTTTATTGTCAAAAATACGTACTTTGTACTATTTTCTGACCTTTTTATGACATTTTTGCCCGTGACTTTTTAATAACTTGAGGGGCAAAAACGTCCAAAGTACGTATTTTTTGCAATAAAATGCAAGTTTAGTACACTAATGAGGAAAAAAAATTCGCTACTCAAAACAGCTTTTTTTGACAAGTATGATCCTTTAATTTGGTATTAGCACACTAAGTAATGTTGCAAAAGTACTTGAGCTCGGCTTGAAAACAACCGAACTTAATTGGGTTTAGGTCGTACAATAGCTACGTACTTTCACTAATGTACCGTTTTGGTACGTGTACTATTTTATGTTCCATTTAATGTCGTGTACTTTTATGTTTTGTTCCGTTTCGCACATTTTGATAATGTGTCACGTTATAAATGGTGACACATGTCAGACTTTCAGGTATGACAAGTAATCAAAATGTGCAAAAGGGAACAAAACATAAAAGTACACAACATTAAGCGGAACAGAAAATAGTACACGTACCAAAATGGTACATTAATGAAAGTACGTAGCTATTGTACGACCTAAACCCGAACTTAATTAATAACTTTTTAAAGGCAATAGACAACATTCAAAATTAAAGTAGATAAAAGCAAATGGCGGCTACATAAAATTCGAGAAGTAAGAATTCGCTACATACATTTCTGTATGATTATCCCTTTTGTATATCAGCTGATAAAAGGGTATGAAAACAATGACAAGATAATGCATTCTCTTTTTATTTGACAAATTTGATAATGCATTTTTCTTTTTATTTGACAAATTTGAGATATGATTCATATAAGATTTTAAGGCGCAAAAGATACAAGAAAATATAAATAAAGGTTATTTTTAAGGTTTTTCTAACTGATACACTTAAGTCACTAATCTAGATGATTAAATAAAAAGAACTTTAAGTGTGATAAATTAAAAATCATAACTAATTAAAGGAAATTATAAGCTCCATTAATGTAGTATATTAAATGCATTTTCCCTTATAAGTCCTGTTAGACAATCTCTATTATTAATGCGATGTAAACTTTTTTAAATTAAAAAATGCAATTAATAAGAATTATTAAACTTATAGATTATTTTGATAATATATGATTAAAAACATAATTTTTTTATTTAATCATCTAAAACAAAATTCAATTTTCATATCACTAGCCTTTTGTTTCATGCAAAGATACAAACAAATAAGATATCGCTTATCATTATTTGAGGATACGGAAACAAAATTTCCCATGTTTTCCTCTTTTTTCCTGACTCCTCTTTTGTACTTATGTTCGAATAGCAAACTTATTATTAATGTTTCTAAAATAAGAATAATAAACTTTAGAACTTTTAATTTGTTAGTTTTCTCAACGTATAACGAGGCAAATTTTGAAGGTCGGGTTCTGCCCGAAAGTGTACGATTTATCATATTGGTCTTTATTAGATAATGTAAAAGTGCTTAGCCATATATAGAGTAAATAATGACTTGCTAAGTAAGCTAACAAAGTGGGCTAATCTTAGACCCATTATACTTGGGCTAATCCTTATTCATTCGGCTAATATATCCCGCCGGTTAGAGCAGGAGGCCTTCAAATGTTCGAAATGGAGCGAAAATCTTGAAACAATGCACTATGGAGAACCTTGGTAAAAATATCGGCATATTGAAATCTGGATGGAACATGCATGACACACACATTTGCCACAAAATCACGAACAAAATGAATATCAAGCTCTATATGTTTGGTGTGCTGACGTTGAACCAGAATATTGAAGAGATATACAACATCGACATTATCATAATAAACCAAAGTAGCAGTATCAACATGTGCATGCAGCTCGCATAAAAGATTACGCACCCAAATTACAGTTTCAGCAACAACATTGACAACACCTCAATATAGTTTCAACAGTCGATCAAGATAATGTAGCCCGACGCTTAGCAGACCAAGAAAGCAAGTTGTCCCAAAGGAAAACACAATAGCGAGAGGTGGAACGCCGAGTGACAGTGCAACTAGCCCAGTTAGCATCCATGTAAGCAGTGAGCTGAGCAGGAGTAAAAACATGCAATTGTAAGTCATAATCAAGAGTACCTCGAACATACCGAAGAATACAATTGAGAGCAGGAAAAATGCGGCTCCCGAGGATCATGCATATAAAGGTACACCTGCTGAACAACATATGACAAATCAGGGCAAGTAAATGTAAGATACTTAACAACCATCTGTTAAGATGTGATACAAAGTGGTTAGAAACAGGGCCACCATTAGGACCAAGCTTAGAATCAGTATCAACATGAGTCCGACAAGGATTACAATACTACATATGAGTCGCTCAAGAAGCTCCTAAGCATAAGTAGTCTGAGATAAAAATAAATCTGTAGAAGAACGTTGAGCAGACACACCAAGAAAATATAAGAAAGCCCAGGTATGTCGTAACAATTTCTCCATGAAGCGAGGAGATAACTTTCAATAGAAAAACAGCAGAAGAGGCTATGAGGATAATATCATCAAAATAAAGAAGCAAGTATGCAATATTTGTCCCATGATGAAAGATAAACAATGATGAATTGGTTTTGTTGCTAAAAACCAACTCGTTTAGTGTAAGAAGCAAATCGTTGAAACCATGGACGAGGGGCTTGCTTAAGCCCATAAAGGAAATGCTGCACGTGACAAACATAATCAGGATGATGATGGTCCACAAATCCAGGTGGTTGATGCATATAAACTGTCTCCGATAAATGACCATGAAGAAAAGTATTCTTCACATCTAGGTCATGAATTTAGAATTAGATGTTTAATTAGGTTTCTTTTTCTACACCATCACTCGATTGTGTTTCTTATGGTAATTGTGGTGCTTTTGTTTGTTGTGGTGGCTGTGCTTGTCGTGTTTGTGTTTGTGAAAAGAATTTTGGTAGTTGTTGAAGGTTCCGTAAAAGAACAAGGCCCCAATTAGTAATTGCATACACTAGATACAATCTTTTTCTTTTCCACACCAACACGCTTGTAACTTAGTGCTACAAGGTGGTCCTTTAATTAAGCGTTAAACGTTGTGTTTTCGAGTTAAGTTTATAAAAGAAAAGAAGATAAGAGATAAGAGAGAAAAGAAAGAAAGACAATCACTTCTCTTCCTTCCTCCTCCTCTGAAAATGAGAAAAGTTTTATACAACAAAAACACTACATCTTGTAGTTTTTTTCCTTTTATTTTCCTTTCTCTTGTATATCAATCTCAAGAACACAACGTAAGAGTTGAAACCTAAATGTTGATGATCTTAATAGGCGTATAGTAAAACTAGAGTAGTGTTTGCTTGCATCTCTATCTTGCAAGAAGAATACAGTATTTATTACAATTTAAAATCCCAGTGTCATTTGCACCAACAATTTTAATACATGACATTCCCTATACTCGTGACTAGTACCATCAATAAACTTTGGATTCTATGATTTGCATGAGAAAAAGTACTTGAAGATTAGAACATGCATGAATATCAATTCCCAAAAACACCCACGTCCGTTTCCTTTAATTAATTGACCACGAGTCCACGAGAGCCATATAATAAAATACCAATTTGTCCTTTTATAATGTAATGATGTCCAAAATTGGAAGGACAAAGGGCCAACATTTTTCCATAAATACATCACAGGTTATGATTTTGTGGTTGTATTTAAATGCGATTAAATTAGAATCCATGGCTCAAATACCGGAGTAAAGAAGAAATAGAGTCCCATTTCTCAAGTTGCTCCCGTGAACTCTTTTTGTATTTAATCTTAATGCTTCCAAATCTGGGATAACTCTTTCTTTGTTGCTAGTTTGACTTTCAAATGTCAACATCATTAACAAGCTATATAGACCAATTGTATTTGAAAATAGGGTTTTTTAACTTGTGACTCTCATATTTGAAAATTAGGGCTGAGCAAACCACCCGAACGGACCGGATCGACCGACGAACCAATCGAAAACCGACCGGACCGAAGGACCTGTGGTCCGGTCTCGATTTAGGTTTTTTGGCAAATTCGGTCTCGGGCCGGTTTGGTCTGGACCACAAGCCGACTATTTTGCTTGTTGGACCGGACCGACCGAAGGACCGGACCGACCCGGACCGGGTCCTCGGTCCATGGTTTTGGTCTTGGTCGGTTTTCGGACCGTGGTCACCCTTATTGAAAATAGTGTTTTTCTGACTTGTGACCTAGGGGCACATGTTAAAAAGGGTCCTAAAGCCTAAATGTCACCTTCTGAATAGTCAGTAGCCACTAATTGGTCAGCATTATCTTCTAACACCAGGCCTTACAACTACTTACCGGCTATTCAAAAGGTGATACCCAGACTGCGAGACCCACTTTAACATGTCACGAGTTAGAAAAATCCTTGAAATTTTAATATCAAGATAGGATTGTGGATGATATGTAGTAACCCTGCTTTATCACCATTGTTACACATCTAACTCGCTCATTTTTATTTTTATTTTTTTGAACGGCGGTGATTTTATAGAAACTACATTTAACTCGCTCATGATTCAACTTATAATTAGTATTAGCTTGCAACTTTAAATTGGGCACATTTCTCACTCTTTGTTTTCGCTAATAAAGTACAGTACAAAATTCATAAAAGCATCAACAATGTTGAAGAAAATGTACAATGGACGGAAAGATCATCACTTCGTTAGAGAAGATCAGTTGAAACATAACCTGGAACATTGGTATCTAATAGTAAGCTAATCTACTTCTAAACTTGACTTCTTGTATATAGAACCCGCGGCTGGTTGATCCAAATATAATGTACTGGTTGATCCAAATATAATGTAGGTTAGGCTACATCAAGGTACCATAGAGAGGTTATGAATGTTAATCCAGACACATGTCATGTCGATTTTATACAATTTGTCATAATTATGACAACTTAGTACAAGTGTTGATAGTTATGTGTCGGCTTAAATGTGTCCTTTTGTAAATACAGCAACACATGACTTCGGCGCAAATGATTGTAACATGACAAAATATTTTTACTAATAATAGACATTTGGGTCATCCTGTATTCAGGTGTCGTCTAAAGTGATTTTGTCAAACAAATAATGGTACTGTGGTAGAATAAGTAAACACCAAAGGTCAAATATTTCCCATTTTGGCTTGTTTATGACAAGGACCCACTCACTGTGTGTGCAATAATCATCAAGGGTTCTTACATTACCACAATAAACCAACTACATAAGAAAATAATTCTACAAATCTAATTATACAAACGGACAATGCTAGGAACAAAATTGTTCTGTTTTATCTTAATTTTCAAAAATGTAAGATGCCTCATTTGTCCATTAGCCGCTCATAAATCATGTCTCGTTTGTCCAGCAATAGAATCATTAGCTCAAGATTTATAATCCAATTCGGCCAAGTACAAAAAACTGGTGCATGGTTTGCACCACAGCCAAAGAGCCATCACAAAGAATCACACCTATCATGGCGTGGTTGATCACTATGGAATAGCCCGCAGTTCCGCACAATGAGAAGGCCTGAAGAATAGAACATATAACTTAGCATACTCTTATCCTTTAAACAATATTGCTAAAATTTGTCATGATGCATAGTTGGAGCAAACTATTTGGCTACTTCTGGAATATCTTTCACTTTTTAACAGACTAAATCCAGGGAGTACCAAATGATATTCAAATTATTGATATGTAGTGATTATGAATAAACAGGTAACTTCAAAACAAACAAGTTGAAATTTCATTAGTAAAGATCATTTGAGGACCAAACTTTTTTTACATACCAAGGGACTAATCATCACCCTCCATCTTCCCTCCATCTTTATTTGATCTAATGGATGAGATTAATCCTAACAATTTAAAAAACCCACTTTCATCCTTTTTTTTCAAATATTAATATCTTTCAAACCGTTAGTTAAGCGAAAAAAAAATATACCGTTACGACGAGCATTTAATTATCTTTCTATAGATATACATTGTGATATACTTTCGACAAAAAAAAAAAAAAAAATCGTTTTTTTCACGTTTTTTTTCATGGCCGAAAAAATCACATATGATATATCATATATGATATGCAATATCATATATGATATGTAATATCATATATGATATATCACATATTATATTTTTCGGCCACGAAAAAAAACGTGAAAAAAACAAAAAAAAATTTTTTGTCGAAAGTATATCACAATGCATATCTATAGAAAGATAATTAAATGCTCATCGCGATGGTATAATTACTTTTGCTTAACGATTAACGGTTTAAGAGATATTTAAATTATAAAAAATGGGTGAAATATTAAATGCTTTTAATCTCAACCATTGATTTCTTTTTAGATGGATGGTGGGGATGAGTCCCTTGGTATGTAAGAAAAGTTTGGTATTTAATATAACTCTACTCCAGAAACTAAGCCTCAAATAGATGATAAGGCATAAGGTGCGATGAAAGAGATATATTCTTGAAGTGATACATTTGTTTTCAATACTCAAAACATTGAGTAATTTATATTCCAAAATATCAAGAAAGAAGCTATTTTTGGTATAAAGCATGAATTATTGTACCAACTATCCTATAATGTCCAACTAAAACATTTAAACAGCATAAAGGTACACAATAACTAAAGCAATATACTCTCGATGACGTTAACGCCACTAATTTCTCAAAATCCTAAACAAATGTTGATTCATGTACTTGAAACAAATATTGAGATCTGTGTAATCAGTATCAGCATGTTGGTGGGAGAGAAACAATGATTTTAACACTCACTAAGTTAACATCTAGATTAAGTAGATCATCAATGATCGCTGAGGCACATCCATGCCAAAAACACTACAACATTATAGTCTATTAGATATGTTTCACTATTAATCAGATGTCTAATCTACAATGCTAGGGACTTGTGACAAAATGCATCACATGACTGTTGTATAAAATCCTAATGATGACAACGGAACTGATTTTACGTTGAAAACAGGTAAACAGCATATCAAAATTCTTAAATGACATCTCAACTTGAAGATGTCAAAAAAATTGAGATAAAGAAGGTAGATGGTATGGATCAACAAACAAATTATGTTGCTTGAAACTTTGGTTATTCATTCATTATGGTTGGGCCAATACCAACGGCTTAGTGTAAATCAGATATTCGTAATCTATCATTTATTTGCCACTTAGGGACTTCCACTTTCGTAACTATAAAACTAATAGTATATTTGTAACAATGTTGAAAATTAAAATTTGGGTAAAAAAGGGAGGTATATCCAGCAGAATTTGATACATATTGAAACAATTAATTTCTTCGTACAAACTCAACTGTAGATACCTATAGGATATAAGGACTCAAAAAAAGGTTGAGAGAGCTTAAATTTCTCATAAACTTGATGACGCAAATGAAACTTAATGAAAACCTATACCCTTAAACCAGATTTATCGTAGAAATATAATATTATGACTAGGATACTAATGAGATAATCTTACTGTCAACTTACCTACTCCAATAGTTCTGAAATAATCTAATAAAGATAATTCTAATACGAGCAATAATTTTACAAGAAACCTTGTGAGAATAAATATAAAAGTAATTAAAAGACTTCATAACTTATCACCAGACTTCCTAATTCATGACCTATTTCAACTGAGATTTCTCCTTTTGACTTTGCTACAATATCCCTCATCAATTATTTTGGGTAACATGGACAAAATAGCAATCAACATTAGGTCAATTTGTATTCAAGGCAGTGTACATTTGCCTAAAATAGCCACATACTTGTATTTTGATGTGCAATAATTCAAATGATCTTATTTCAAAAGTTTCTAACAGTAGAAGTCACATAAGCAGATATGCCTGTACAAAATGGTGGTGCTTGTGAGCGACCTAAGTGCATTTCTTCAACAAGATGGTATGTCGTCATGTTGAGGCAAAGGGACGGGTAGGTTGTGCGATCAAGGGACGAGCACTAGACTACTTAGGAGATAATCATGAAATAAATGTAAACATCCGGGTGATTAAAAAAAGGAGGCATAGCTCTGCTGCAAACTTTGAGAGCCTAGTATAATCCTCGGTAAACAGAGTCAGCCTGCTCGCATCTAAAATAGGAACTAAACAAAAAGTAAGTGCAAGACAAGATCTGATTGGCCAATGAAGAAGACTACAATTATTCACAGTTGTAGGATCAATTTGAGTGATACTCAAATTTGTGGTTCCATAAAACTCCGTAACATCATTCTAAACCCACTGATGAAAGGGTAAAAACAAAAGCCCTCTACGTCCGAAACCCGGGAATAGAAGCTTAATGTTAACAGCCTTATGAAATGCTACGGAGCCACATCATTTCAGTACAGCACAAAACAACCCTGCTACCACGAACATTTGCATCCCCTTTCTTAGCCAACCAATCCATGTTTCACACCTGCTCTGTGTTTAGATCGTTTTGAGATGCGTGCAGGGTAACTCGGGTTTTACATAGTATTATATGAGGCTCTCAACATTAGTAGAGGAGCTAGGTGTCTTCTTTCTTGTCACCCCAACTATTTAAGTTTAGGGGCAATTAGCTAAAAAGGATGCAACGAAATAATTGTGAAAATTATCTTCCTAAGTAGCATCACGGACCAGTCAGCACGTCCTCGGTTTTTAAGTCACACATCCTCTTACAGTCTTACTCCCTTGCCATCATACTATTTTGTTCAAGAAAATGTACTAGCCCACCACCAAGACTAACATATCACACATCTATATAACATATCACAGATCTATATAGCATATCACATATTTGCTCTTGCAACTTTATACTGAAATTTGAAAAGGAGAAAATAAGATTTGCTGATTTGATTGAAATGAATATGAAGAAACCAACTACGGAGTGAATTGTCAAAATTTCATGTGAATCTCATCCACTCGTAGGTTCTCCTATCCAACGTAGCATTAATCAGTGAGAGAGTGACCACTTTTCTCTTCAGTGAGAATGATGTCAACTAAATAGGCTCCATCGCTTTCTCGTGTTCATACAACATATTATGCGTAATTCGTTTTATTGTGTGTTCATCATCCAGGGCCATTGATTTTGGTGCTACATATCATATGACCAACCTAAGGCCTCATATTTAATTTGATACTACCCAACTGATGTTGCTAATGGTTAGAAAACTAGGATCCAACAGCATACCAGACCTAAAGTTCTCAGTTGTCCATTGTGTTCCTACGTTTCTAGATGATTGCCAAAAATACCATAAAGTCGGATCTAGTGAATATTTCTTGATACAATAATGAGAGTAAACTAATCAATTCACATCTTAATACCTTCTAAATCACAAATGGCTAAAGTGCTAAACTACAACTCTAATATATATCTCTTAACTTATTCTATTGCAAGCTGACATACTTTATCATTATATGCAAAATAGCAACATACCTTAGATTTCATCATGCGACTGCATTAAGGTATGTAGCCTAAGATAGTAAGATGGGTGGAAAACAACACATTGCTTAGAATGAACATACTAAAGACACTATCCAAAGTGACAATTAACTAAGAGTAGAGTGTTATTATATGCATTTAACTGAGTTAGTTAAAGGGTTGATTTTATTTGTTCAACCTATACAAACTAAGCCTAAGTTAAGGGTATTGTAGCTAAGCAAGACTTGAGCATGTGGTGAGCAAAGCTCAAGCTCAAGCTCAACAAGCCACAAGCAAAGTCTATGTCCTAAATTAATATAATTCTGTTCAAAAGAGAAATAAAATAACTACTAACCACATAAATACTTATTAATAATGCATAAAAAGAGTGTCTAGGATTGCTTGAAAAGTCATTTATTTAATTATTGTGTTTTGAATACAAAAATGATTTTTTTTTTTTTTTTTTTTTTTTTTTTTTTTTTTTTTTTTTTTTTTTTTTTTTTTTNTCTGGACTCTGAATAAAGGTAAATTGATTATGATTATCTCATTATATAATTGATATAACTATTTAAAGAGCTGGTAAATCAAACTGGTTATATGATGTTCATTATTTACCTCTAAAATCCTTAACTTATCAGAAATGCCATGTACAACTGATGATGAACTGAATATGTGATAAAGGCAACAAACAGAATAAGTTTATCCAAACACACTTTCCTACAATGCGGTTTGTTTATTTCAAAACCCATAACCGCATCCAAAACACCCCTGCAACTAAAAGAAGCATGTTTCACCATTAAGCATATACTAGAATGTCGTAAAAATACTTTAACTTACTTGATTAAGCTCCCGCAGTAGTATTTTTGTTTGGACACAACGAGGAAAGATGACCCTTTAAACCACATTCATAGCAATTCCGCCTCTTTAGCTTACCGGCACTTACTGAACTAGGTACATTATCATCACCTTCGTTACCAATAACCGCCACACTTTTAACCTCCTCAACTTTCTCAACTTCCATGTCAATAACTTCCTTCTTTGAAACCACCTCATCAGCAGTTTGTTTCTTTGGGCATAATGAAGATAAATGACCCCTTTCACCACATTCATAACATGTTCTCCTCCTTAGCTTACCTTCACTAACCGAACTCACAGCATTATCACCATTTTCCTTGACAACAGGTGCCACAGTTTTAACCACCTCAACTTTCTTAACTTCCATGTCCTTTCCCACATCAACAACTTGCTTATTTGGGCATAATGAAGATAAATGTCCCCTTTCACCACATTCATAGCATGTTCTCCTCCTTAGCTTACCATCGCTAACAGAATTGATCGTGTTATAGTCAAACCTTTCATTTTCTGCCGCCGCCACATATGTAGGAGTTTCCCTAACAGAAGTTGTCACGTCAGCAACTTGCTTTTTGGGGCATAATGAAGAAATATGACCCTTTTCACCACATTCATAACACGTTCTTCTCTTTAGCTTACCATCACCAATGTTATCAACCTCCTCTTTATCAAACGCGACATCATCAGTTCTGTAACCAGTGTGCGCCACATCAGCAGCCTTTTTGTTTGGGCATAATGAAGAAATATGACCCTTATCGCCACACTCATAGCATGTCCTCCTTTTCAACTTACCGTCACCAGTGTTATCAGCCTCCTCGTTATCAAACGCCGCATCACCAGTTTTGTAACTTGTAGGTGCCACATCATCAACCTTTTTGTTTGGACACATTGAAGAAAGATGGCCTTTTTCACCACACTCATAACATGTTCTATTTATTCTTTTTGCCACATCATCAACAACTAATGTACCACCCGCTGCATCATTTTTACTAACAACTGAGTCGGATGTTGAACTAGGGTTTACTGATTTTCGTGGAACAGCACATCTAATTCTCACGGGTCTCCCAAAAAGAGGTTTTTGATCCAACTTCAAAGACATTGTTAAAGAAAGACTATCAACAAAATCCACATGGGCAAAACCTTTAAATTCCCCTGTTTCTTTATCTTTACCAAGTCGAACAGAAGATATATTGCAATCTGAGAAAAACTTCTTCAATTCCTCTTCGGTCATATCCCATGATAAATTTCCGACATAAATTCTGTTGTAGCCCTCCAACATTGCAGGGGAAAAGTCAGAAACTTTTTTCTCTCGGGTTGCCTTGTATGGTTGAACCTTTAGGGACAATCCACCCCTGTAACATATTATAAACTCTTGTTAACATTTTAAAATTACTTCCGAACGATCTTTCTTATTAAAAAAAGGTTGTGTTGCTCACATATCTGATCCATCAAGCGCCAGTGCTCTCTTTGCTGCAGCTTCAGTCTGTAATAAAAAAATTGTATGTAAATAAAAATTTAAAGGTTTGCAACTGTTTATAAACCAATAACTAGGTGGCAATTTCAACCAATTTGCTTACGATAGCGTCGTATTGGTTATGTTATATCTCAAATGGGTAAAAAAAACTATGGGTCACACGGTAAATGGTTTGGAAATCACCCAACGTGTTTTTTATGCATACAATCTCATAAATCTCATTATGCATAATCTTAGTTAAATACTGTATCCATACATTTCTTGTATTCATATTTGACCAGTCAATTATTTCTATAAAAATTTAAGAAAAAAGTTGCTAGTTAACCCAAAAAAACTCAACCATATTTACAACAGTTATGATCTTTGACTCATTACCAAATCCAACCAACTTTGATATAAAAGTATAAATATGTAACAAATGCACCTCTTATCATACCCGAAAACTTAAAAAGGCAATCCCATTAAACTTGCCGGTTTCTGGAAACTTGAGACAATCAATTTCAGTAATGGTTCCACATCCTTCAAAGAAACTTCGGATATCATCCACAGTTGAGTAGTATGGAATGCCTCCAACATACACCTTTGTAGAATTACTCTCTTCTTCTTTACTGCATATCATTTACCCCAACAGGTCAACAATATATGGCTTAAACTTCAAAAATTATTAAAACTATCTTGAAACTTCAAATCGTTTGCGTTTTCCTCATTCTTTTCGACATGAATGTTTTAAACCTACCATGATACTGAAACTAAACTTGGTGTAAGCATCATCTATGTTTCATATTAGTCTTAATAGGGGCACTTGAATGTGCATGCAAAGTAATTAATGCGAGTCTGTGATTTGAATCGTATAAGCTAGCTTTTAGCATCTGGCGAAAAGTGATATGATTTTCTGATTATTTACCGGAAGTATGTATGAGGTTGTTTTAGGCGCACTGATTAATAAGAATAAAAAAGTTGCAGAACTATCTCATGTAAATCATGCTACAGCAATAGGAATAGTGAATAAAAACTCACATTACCGCATTATTAAAAACATAAACAATCATTTTTGTTAATAGAATATAAAAAAGAAACTTTCAGCAGATAACGAAAACTTAAATAACACAACAGCACATCTTCATCAAAACTGTTTATGATTATCTGCTTAACTCAGGGTGAAAGAGCATTTGCTTTACGCCAAAATGCCAAATAAGACACACAAACACACAAACACACACACACACACACTTGATATCGTTCGGGCTAACCGCTGTTCGTACTTTTGAATAAGCAGTTTGAGAGTTGCTTGTTCAAACTGCTTATCTAATTCGAATTACATCACCACTACTCAAATCCTCAAATAAACATAACTCCCAAACAATTAAACACCCCCTATTACATTTCATATATCATAAGCAAAAAGCAAACTCAAACACCATGTCCTGCTTCATATTTCGCTACAAATGATTACATGCAAACTTCAATCAAGCAAACACCAAATACTTAATGGGTACTTCAAAAATTGCAAAATTACACTTTTCTTTGCTTATATCTATTTTGTAAGGTATGTAAGTATATAACTATTGAATGGCATTTTCACCATGAAGCGCGTTTATATACATGGATGGCGTAAAGAGTTTAATACTTGGGTGACATATACCTAGGGTGTTTGTTTAAGCTTATGTGTGGGCTTATGAGCTTATTTGATTTCAGCTTATATTACATAAGCCTCAATTTCAGGCTTATTTCGACACTTATAGGCTTACTATGATATAATAAGCTTATATAACTCCAAAAGTCACAAAATAAGCCCAAAAATTGAGGCTTATGCAATATAAGCCGAAACCAAATAAGCTCGTAAGCCCACATATAATCTTAA
>LBNU01003774.1:105503-129061 GCA_014162995.1 Artemisia annua | reverse complement strand
AAATGACTTTGGGTGAAATCCAAACCAAAAACATACGAATTAGGACTCAAACCGACCCCTAAAAACGTAACATTTTTCGTCTCATCAGTTTCGACAGAAAACAGTTAATAAAAAAAAATCTGTTAATAATTAATCCGATTTTAACAAAGTGCTTTAAATTCGGTGACTATTATTTAAGAAAATTTAAAATGAAAATGAAGATAATAATTTTGGGGTGGATGAAGATAATACTACCATGCCATAGAATAGGCATCGCTAGGTTTAGGTTTCCAGAACATGGATATCTTCTTTACGGAGAGTGTTTCATATCAGCACTTTAGAGTACGTACGCTGGTTCAAAAAAAATAATAATAAAAAAAAATGCCGTCATATTGAAAAGAGATGAATAGGGACTATTATCACTAACAACTAGTATAAATAAGGAATAAGCCCCCGCCGCGTTGCGGGCGGGTCTTTTGCAATGGTTTACATGGCTGTTTTGCAGTAACAATTGGTAAAGTTACAGTCATCTGAGTACTATGATGTACAAAATCTTCGTTTTGTTGCGACATTGTTGCAAGAGTTGTCCAAAATGTATGCCTTAAATTAGGCGGTTTGACCTTTTCAGGTCTATATACATAGTTGATAGTCTGTAGAAACATTACATCACGTACGTCCGTTTCACCTTTTACATGGCTGCAATAAAAAATATTGCTGATTACCTGTTTTTTTCCGGCTACTTTATGCGTTGGATATGCAGCGCCGCTATTAGAGTTGGCGAAAAGTTACTGATCAGGCTGCTCCTCACCTTTCCTTTCCCTCTTAGCGTCTTGTGCATTACTTTCTTCTGGTGAACTTTGAGTAACTGTTTGCGGACCGATGATGTTTTTATGTCTTTTGGTGGTTGTGTTTTTTTCGCAGGATCGTTTGACGCAGGCAGAGGAGTTAACTTTTGTGCTGATATTTCGCTGAAGGTTGTATGTGACCAAAATTTTCGGTGTGTCTATCAGGCCTTGTTTAAACTTAAAAGGCCATTACTTCATGTCTTTGTGAACTCTTGAGTTGCTGAATTTTCTTCCAGGCAACCTTGTGGCATCTGAAAGTACAGCAGGTTATTTAGGTGGACGTCAAGCCAAATCTTGGTGGACATCAAAAGGCTCAAGTACAATGAATATAAAATCATAAATAACACTTACGGAGTTACGGTAGTTGTTGATTTCTGTGAAAGCAGCAGGGTCACCGTTGTCCAAGTTTGAGATCGGACCGGGAATATTATTGAACAACCTTTGTCTAGCAGCACCTTGTCTTTGGGAGGTGAGGCCGGGATTGGTAATGTAAGAGTTATCCAGTAGGAGGTTATGACCGAGAGATGGGTTGACATTTATAGGCACGTGTTTTGTCATCTCAAGCCATTTGATGTCTACCTAGATTTAGCTCAAGCCATCTGAAAGTTCAGCTTTGAGTGCCCATAACCTGCAAAACAACACATGTTGATCCAAGAAATGGGTCTGCATACGATTCAAAAAGCATTCGAATGTCCATTTTTTCTCGTACAACCTATCAAAGTTAACCTCGTTGAACAACATCGAACGAAATATCTTATCTAATCTAACAACCAAAATACATGTGTAGACAGCAGATGTAATGACTAACCATTTTTAGAGAAGTAGTGGCCATGGGTTAAACAGAATCACGGGTTCCCATTGTATTAAATTTCCCTTGTGTAACAATTTTATTATAATGTGGCATTTTATACTCTAGATTTCTAATCCCATATAATAAGATAATCCAAAGCACCCATATAACTGATTATCCGCATATAAGGTAATCCAAACACCCCAAAGCATGACAGACAAATCGTTACCTTGCCAAACGTATCTGTTTTTTCGGCCTCTTCTTTTCCAATTCACCCTGTATGCGTCTCACAATCTCTAATTCCAGAGTGGGTTGTGAGCTTTCTTGTCGCTCCACCACACCATATTCAAAGATCATCTTTAGAGATGATCCGATCTGTAAATTCACACATCCGCAACTGAGTTATAAACAGAGGTTAATTATCTATAAAAAGTAACACATACATAAGTCTAATCCCAACAACAATACCTGTGCCTAGTTTTTCATCAGGAAGTTCAAATTCACTCTAAACACCTCTAAATCTCAAATAAAAGTGCAAACAATTATGAATGGTAAAACTTAAAGAACGAAAAAGGAAAGATATCAAATGTTACTAACCTTATGTTTGCTAGAAACTCGCTTTTGGAATTGCTCACGATCCTGAAAAAGAAAAATCAAAAGTCAATCAAGACCCATATAATCAAATCATATAAGCTATACAAAACCCATAAAACCAAACCCCCCCCAAAAAAAGCTGACAATGATCCATGACAAAAAAATCGTAAAAAAAAACCCCATTATAAATTAGCACTAACTTTTGATTATAAGAAATAAAAGATGCTAGAAAGAAGAACATACCTCCGGCCACATCATCAATTATCCATGACAAACCACGGCCCTAATCCTACCACCACCAGCGTGGCCATATTAGTTCGGAAGTCGACAAAGAAAGCATAAAAAAAGGAAAAAAAAAGGTCAAGTGAGCTTACGGGACCATCCAGAGGTGCCTGATTCCAAATGAACATCAAATCAATCCAAGTCCATGTGCATATTCCATCCGTCCAGCAACATCCAACTGTTGCGAAATCGGAACCGATCTACATCTTTGGTCCTTTTTAAATGTATGTGTGTGTAATCTGGAAGATTTGGTGCAGCGGTGGAATATGAAAGATAACGACACGTATCATACTTAATCGCTTCGGAGCAGATAAATGACGTATTTTTGGGCTGTGCTGGATTACTGGGCTAATAGATGGGCTAACAATACCAGCCCAGCTTAAATTATTTTTTATTCTGCCTCAACGCTTTTAGTAGTATATAGGAATGACGCATCAGAAGGCTGCCTACGGGGCCGTTGTGAAGGTCTCTGGCCTTTAAAATATTGGAAATAAGAGAACAGATTAAGCAACAGCGAGGGGTTATGCAGAACCGTAGAAACATACGTGAATGTATAAATGTAAACCTTCACAACTCTGCTGGCAGCTTCTTTTGCGAAAAGTATGTGCAATGGAAATGTTACCTGAAATGTGTGCGCATATGTTAATATAAAAATAATGGCGACATAGAATAACAATAAGTAACATCCTCAAAGATTGAAACTACCTGGTGCTGATAACCCAACAGGACCAAGCCGACCAGGAACATCATCCGGACTTCCAAATCCTTCGTCATCGACAGTCATCTGATGGTGAATGACACCTGGTTGAAAGTCCAACGTGACGGACCTAGCAGCATGATGTACGTAACCTGCTACAAAAGGCATGATCAAATAAATGTATGGTTATTATGCTTTAACATCATAAGAATGAGTAAAACCCACTACCATAAGCCAACCTTTTTTTCTTGACTACTCAGCGTTTTCATCGCGTTGTTTACAATTTTTGGCCGTTTGAACATGAATACACCAAAATGAACATATTCCACTCCCCCACAAAAATCCATTTAGAACCCATATAATGCCTCAAAACATGAAAATTACACTAATACATTCGCCCACCATTGAGAGTCAAAACTGATAACTGCATAATTTCAAAGGAAAATGTGTGAATAGGTTGTATAAGGTTGTGTCATGAGTGTGATATAGCCCCTGAACATCAAATCTATCCATGTTTTTTTTGAAATAAGTAAATGATAGATACGCACGGGTCGATGCAAGTATGAATGAATTCACAAAAAAAAGTTAAAAGTTATGATAAAGCACACGCCGGTCAGGTTATTTAGCTGCTTTTAAATAAACGGGCTGCTTACTTTGGAAAAGTGACGATTTCCATACCTTGGGATTCTGTTTTTTTCTGGCCGCCACATATAGACCTGCACAAAACAACTTATTTTTTTAACAGATTAGCAGTTTGCAGTGTTTGAATCATCCAAACAACTTCTAATCTTCTTAGGTGGGACAAAATAAGCACTTTACATTAACTGGATTAGGACATGCTTATTTCAGGGGGTTTTGTTTAAGCTAATTTTCTCGGCTTAAGACCTTACTAAACTTTTAAAAAGGTAAGAAATTCAATGATTATTATTATTATCATTATTTGCTTATGAGCTTATCTTCTTGAATAAACCATTAGGTCCAATTGTTAAGATGATAAGCCCTAATATTTTTTTTATTTTTTATTTTTTTTGAACGGCGTAAGCCCTAATAATTGAGCTTATTAGCTTTTCAATAGTTCAATAAGCCGAAAAGCCAATAAAATAAGCTTAAATAAACACCCCCTTGAAAGTGCTAATTTCAGATAAAAGTATAATCACTAATTAACCATCACATGTAGCCTAAAAGGCCAAAACCCATTATAAGACCATAATCTGTTTGTGGAACAAAACCCCAATCCTATCAATACCCACTTAACTAAAAATAAAGTAACCACAAATCAGAAAAATAAAAAAATAAAGAAGCATATACCTTTGATAAAAAAAACTCATGGCGGCACTCCATCATTTTTTGCAATAGTTCGAACCTGCAATTAAACATAAAACCATGAATAATAATACAAACTTTTTATAAAAAAAGTTAAATGGAGTTAAAAAAAATGAAGAACTCTAGATTTGGGTCACCGGAATTTAGTTTGTCTCTGTGTTTTGAATGTTTTGTGTCAATTTGATTTGTGTGTGTTTTCTTGATCCTGTCAATTTGATTAGATGAAGAGAAGATTACGATGAAGAAGATGAATACAAAAGCCGATCAAAAGGTTCTTGGAAAAGGTATATTGCAAGCGCCAAGCGGTGATAGTTATGGGCTACGTTAATATGATATTTTAAGGAGAAAGCTGGATAGAAACGTGGATCAAAAACAGCCCAAAAGTAAAGCCCAAAAAAATAGATTTTTTTAATGTGCCTCACGTCTATTAGTAGTATAAGAGAATAGTTGGTTACAATGCAACATGCCAAGTTGTTTGCAAAAAGCATGTTATTAATAAAATTCAATGTTTACAAGAATATGAAAGTAGTAATCTATGAACAAAAAAAACATTTTTAATTGCATTCCCATCCTTTTTTCTTCATTTAAATAGCATGCTTCTGGCATTCAGAATCTTTATCACTTACATTTTTGCATTTGAACAAACATGGCAGCTTGTAACCTTAGCCTATTATACAACACCCTGGTTATTGTAGTGTTGATGCAGTTTCAAATCTTTGTTGTTGTTAGCCAACCACAAGTGCCGTGTTACTTTATATTTGGAGACTCGTTGGTTGATAACGGAAATAACAACAGACTCGTTACAATGGCAAAAGCCAATTACCCACCTTACGGAATTGATTTTCCACAAGGTGTAACTGGAAGATTCACCAATGGTCGAACCATCGCGGACTTTCTTGGTACCTGTTTTTCTTAACATAGAAAATCTATATTAACTGATATAGAAATCCATTTGTTAATAAATGACTCAAAGTTCATATTCCTACTATTACAAAATAATTTATGCTACTCAATCAATTAGTTTTCGGTTCAAGTCCTGACAGGTACGAATGTGTTGATTAGTAGTTTTCCATTCTAAAAGAACGGATCAGATAAACAATATTGATGCTAACAAATTTCCTAATTGCACAATTTCAGGTCAAGAACTAGGTTTTTCCAGGTTTATTCCATCATTCGCAACCGCAACTAACAAAGACATTAGCATAGGTGTAAACTATGGTAGTGGTGGTGCTGGTATTAGGGACGAAACTGGAAGTAACCTGGTAATGCCTGCTCGGGAAAAACTGAAACACGTCGCTTTTTTTTCTTCTTCTAAATATCATGAAAAGCATGCAAAACTTCGTATTGCAAATAAGAAGTTTTCAAACAAGTAGAATTTAATATGCATTTAGTGTACTGCAACGTTCCCTATCGTGTTGGACTAATTTTCAGGATCTATTGTTATCCCAGGGTGGTCGGATCAGCTTGAATATGCAGCTACAAAATCATGCAGCAATAATTTCACGTCTTTTTGCTCTTGCAACGAAACAGAACATTTACAAATGAATACGTTAAGAAATGCATCTATTTAGTGAATATGGGATCCAACGACTACATTAACAACTACTTGATGCCCGAAAAATTTCCAACCAGCCGCATATATACCCCCGATCAATATGCAGCAGTCCTTGCGAAACAATTCTCTCAACAACTTACGGTAAACATCCTGATCATCTTCTCTTTTTAGTATGGTGTGACAGAAATGATCCTATACGTCACACATCTAGCCATCTAGGTCGTTTTTGTTTATTTTTGTGTGATATTTAATATATTATGTCCCGTGATTAAGTGCGTAGGTTACTTACAATCATAGATTTGTATCTAATCATATGACAGACTCTATATAAATTGGGAGCTAGAAAAGTTGCTGTGAATGGAGTGGGTCTCATAGGTTGCGCCCCAGCCGAGATAGCAAGGTTTGGCACAAACGGAACATGTGTAGACTCGATCAATAACGCGGTTAAGCTATTTAACGACAGGCTTAAGCCTATTGTTGATAATATCAACAATAATTTCTCTGATGCAAGATTTACTTACATCAACATTACAAGCATTTCAACACCCCAAGGAGGTAAGTAAATAAGTGCACCAATTTCTAATCTACGCTTTTTCATGTTGATTGCATCATATTAAAAGTTTTACTAAATAGTTTTCGTGCTGTTCAGGGGTAGCTTTGCCGAATGTTCCTTGTTGTCAAGTGAGGTCAGATGGACAATGTATTCCAAACTCAACACCTTGCACTAATCGGGGTTTCTTTATTTGGTTCGATGGTTTTCATCCTACTGAAGTTGCTAACACGGTCCTTGCAACTAGATCATACACTGCACAGTCTCCCAATGATGCGTCTCCTTTCGATATTAGTCAGTTGGCTGCACTTTGATAAATGTTTTACCATATCTTATGATTCTGATTGTTTTGTGATTAGATGTACTCAGCTCTATGTGTAAAATTCATAATACACTAATGAAATAAATGTTGGAGTTTGTGGATAAATATTAATAGTCGTATGTCTAGTATCGAACTTGAGACCGCGAGATTGCACACTTTACGTATGAGAATTAAAGTTTAATAATTTAATATAAAGAGTTATATTTAATTATTAATTACACAAAACAAATAAAGAATGTTAGTAATTGGCGAAAATTGACTAACGTACAAAGATAAGGACCATGGATAAAAAAATATAGAACAAGAAGGATCTAGAATCCAAGCCCTAACTTGATCCCTAAGTTTTGTTATCCTATAAAAGCAAGGTTAAAGGTTTTATTTTGACATGGCTCTTGTACGCACTAAATCTAAAAAACCTATACGTTGCTTTTCTCCTTGGACTATTCGACATCATCACAGATATGCATGCATGATTATATCATGTGCATGGGAATATATTATAGTTTTCTCATCTTTTGTTTTCTGTGATCTACTACTACAATAACACAAATGGGTTTCGGCGTTTTGTTTTCTTTTAAGTCGATTAGTTTGTTTTATTAAAACAAATATTGTTTTTGTGTATACTTTAACTAGCATTAACTTTAATTCGTTAATAGTACGTGTGTACAAGAACGTGGTACAATCACATGATTGATTGTATCTTGGATCGATTATCAAAACGGTAAGGGGTTAATCAATAGATCCCTAATTCACATAAACCTTAATTAGGGTTCATCTCTATTGAAGGTTTGAAGATAGGTTCTTGTTATTGCTAGAACCTAAAGGTACGTTCCTATTTAAATTTATGTTAATCTATTATATGTTATGGTTGATCCTACGCTTCCGCAATATGTGATTACTTGATTATACTTAATAATATAATAGTCTAGATTATTAAATTCTAACAGTGGTATCACGAGCTTGCTATAACATATAATTGATTACACAAAACACATAAAAATCGAATCTTTAATGTTTTAGATACATGTTAAGATTGTTTTGAGATCTAGGGCTTGTAAAATTTCGAAACCCTAAATTTGGGGGGGGGAGTCGATTACTCCTTTATCCAAATTAGGGTTTGTTGGATTAAATATTAATTTTATTAGAAACCCTAGGTCATTAACAAGTTTATGTGTTAATTGAGCGTATCTTGTGACCCAATTGCTAAGTTTTATGCATGAATCCATGACGAAACATGCATGTTAGTCATGGATTAAATTGATTGGTTTATTGTTAGTAATTATTTTACACATGTAATAATTAGATAGATCTAAAATTGGGGAATACCTCAATTGTAATAAAATCAATTTACGTGCTATGTGGTGTATAATTGACTCTAGCTTACGCAATCGGTTATTCGATGGATGTGGCTCACTTGTTCAAAGTGAAAGCTTTAGTTAATTATATGCATATGAAAACCTAGAATTGATTTGACTAGGGTTTATCTAATCAAGAATGCATGTGGCTAATTGTTTCACCTTATAATTGTTTGATTATTAGTTGACTATTTGTTTTCTTTTATAATTACTTATGTGATTATTGTTTGACATGTTGTAAGCATAAAAGGGTAATTTTCTAAAAGAAAATAAATTGGACTAATAATGGTGAAACATAATTTTATTAAGAACTTTACAATACGAAATCTTATGTGTCATTCTTAGGGGTTGGCCTTACATGCCATAATGCGTTAAATGCATCCTCGCGACGAGATTTGTATTGTAATAGTTTTTAATATGTTTTAAGATGAAAGTTATAAACTTTGTGTTTGATTGATGTTTTTGTATATATGGTTGTGCAAGTACGTCTTTTTTAGCTAATTCATATTGATGGAAACAAGGTTTGAAAAGAGCCTAGAATCTACCTTTGGTTTCCATGCACTAATGTCTTAGTTAAAGACGTCTTACTTACATCACCATTGGATGTACAATATCATCTTAAGGGTGATTTACCTCAATTCCACTGCGGTGGATGATAATTGATGGTTCTTCTCTAATTGGTGAACCCAATACCTCAAACAAAAGCTTTTAACTTTATCTTGCTAATTGGTAATTAAAAATTGTTTTGAAAACTTATGTCATAAAGATGAGTGCATGCATCTTTATACATGTTTTGATTGACACATCAAAATTAAATACTCTATAAAAATTAAGTTACATGCCATCTAACTATAAGGAACACTTGAAGTTAATTTTGGGTATGCGTGAGACCTGGACCAAGATTAATGACAAGGCAAATTTCCGAGTGTGCGTGAGACCACACATGGAGAATTTGCAGTTTCTAAGTTAGACGACTTAAGTAAGTTGATGCGTGAGACCTAGAACTTACGGCATGAGATGGGATAAAACATGCTTACATTCACTACAACAAAATAAGCCTAATGCAACAATTTATAAGCAACACTTGTTAAAGATGTTGCCTTTTTGATAACATTGATGATAAAGCAACATTTCTAAAATAAGTGTTGCATATCAAGATCTAAACCAACACAATTTTTCCACTGTTGCAAATTTTATAATATAATGCAACCCTTTTAAAACATGTTGCAATTCTTAATGCTCAAAGACAACACTTAGTGTAAAGTGTTGCGCATTTTATAGATAGAATTGAAACACAAGATTATAGTGTTGTACATTTTATACGAAAGTAGGAATCTTTGGGAATGCAACATTTGCTAAACCGTAATCACAACATGTGGTTTATATTTCTTCCTCCGGCTTAACCGACAATCGTTTGCTCTCTCAGCGACTCAGCCTTTGGTCCAGAGTCCAGACTTGATGTCCTAAGAAGAAAGTGATTAGACAGCAAGTTAATAATATTTTATTTTAGAACTAGGGATCACATAAAAGTTTGTCCAAATACAAGAAAAATCCCCGAAGACGGGAAAAGATAAAGGCACAACACATTTACGATCAACAAAGCAACAAGTTATAAAAAGATATGCTAATTCAAATGTCAAATGTCATGTTGTAGAAGTTAGTAAAATAACTTCATGGGAATGATCTATAAGCCATCTAGCTAACATTGACAAAATATGAATAAAGCAACCTTACTGATACTTAAATAGTCATTATTATATAACGAAGGACCACTAATAGTAATAACAAGAAATGGACTTTTGTTTAGGATAAATTGTTTAGACATTTCATCGAGCACTTCCTATGCACAATAAATAAAACGAAACAGGCAACCGACTTTAAGTATCAAAACAAACGGCCAGTTGAGAATAAACTAGTAAATGACAAAGAAAAACAAACATTTATAGAATTAGCATCTTGCTTTTACCACTATTGCAACGGAACATAAAAAAAAAAGAAACGAATATCTTGGTTTATTGACAGTTCACTAAGACACTATGTCAAAGTTTTTGTCTTTTCGTTTTGGTGAAGCCGAATATAGAGGTAGTGGGAAATAGGAATCCTGGAAAACGTGGTGTCACATGAAAAACTTGGCGGGAAAAATTTAGCGGCAAAAGAAAATCATTTCCCCCAGTTTACAAGGTGGGTTACATTGTATTAGTACGTGGACACGAATAACTATTTGTTGACAATTTAGGGGAGTCAAAATATCTGACCCGACTCGAAGTTGACCCGAACCCGAACCCGGCCAAGCTTATTCGGGTCGGGTTACTTGGGTCAAAAATTGAATTTGGATTATTCGAGTCAACCCGAGAGTAACCCAAATACTAAATAAGGCCGGGTACTCTGTTGAAAATGTTTGGCTAACTCGGATTCGGGTCGACTCGTTTGACCCGAATAAGGGTTTTTTTAATTTTTTAATATATTATTTTATAAATTATCTATATAAATTAGAACAAATATGCAAATTTATGACTATTTTTACTCGTATTCGTTTTGACCCAAACCCTAAGTGACCCGACCCGAATTGACCCGAACCCGACTAACCCAAGTTCAAATAGGGTCGGGTTCTGGTATGTTTTTTTTAGTCTTGACCCGATTTTGACCCGACCCGAATTGATCTGAACCCAACCAACAGACCTGACTGGAACCCCTAGACACGATTACTGCGCATAACACCGAAGATGTATAGTTTCAACAAAATTTGGTTGCGTCCATTTGTGTGTGTGTATTTTATTATAATTTTGTACTACGAGTGTTCTGTTGAAAATTTAGTGCAATTTAGAGACATGTCAGACTTGTAAATGTGATTGGATTAAGTTACTGAGAGTCGCGATAGAAGTTACGTAGTGTACACTCATTAAGTCACTGAGAGTCTGCAACTCCTTGACTATACTAGTGTTGTTGAGCGAGCTAATGAGCTCATTAGGGAGTTTTTACCAGTGTTGTAAAAATCAACCTAAGCGGTTGATTAATTGGCGGCTAAGCACTTGGCGGGGATTAAACCCTCAGATTTTTACTACTCGGCTTTATTAATCGGATTGGTAAAAAATCAGTCAACATACCAATTAATCGGATAAAAATCTGTCAAATTGGGCATAAATCGGCCAAATCAGACAAAAATTGGCTAAATCGGCCAACTTGGTTAACGTGGGTTAACTTTTTCCAAAAATTAAAATTGAGATTTTTATTTCAATTATACCTTCCATTTTTCACAAAATCAGTCGACATAGCCATTCAAACGCACCTCGAGCAGTGATTTAACACAAAATGTTGAATGTATGATCGTTTTTCTTATTTCAATTGAATGTTAATATCACTAATTGAATTCGAAAATTGATTTCTAGAAATGATTGAACCATTTGAACTTTGATCTTTAAATTATTTTGAAGCATTTCGTCTTTGTTACATATATGATGATGTACCCTCCGATTAGCTCGAAGGATCCCCCTTCGAGTCTGATCGCAACCTACATAATCGAAGGCTCTGGCTAGCCTCCTAAAACTTTCTTTGGCGTAAAACTAATCATCAATGATCTAGTTACTAAGTGGGAATTCGCCAATCGAAGGATTAAGCCCTTCGGGGTATCTCTCGATAAGTTTTAAGGACGGAACGATGCCAAGTCCAAATATTGGTGAGACCAAGTTTTACCCACGTCTCCTCTTTCTCTTTAGCTCCCCCGCTAAACCAGGAGGAGTGGGACACTAAACCCTAGCGGTTACCACAAATCATGGGACGCCCCCATGATCTCTCTCAAACGTGTGACCACTCTCCAGGACCATTTTCTTCACCTATAAATAGTCCTGGACGATGATAAATCTGGTATGCAATCTCTCTCACCTCACTTTACTACATTTACACTTAAACTCTCATACCGATCACTTATTCACACGCCGGAGTGGTTCGCAGGGTCCAACCCCTTCGCAATCACTTAACGTAGTGTTTTAGTATTTCTTATTTCAGGTTATATCCGAGCTTGGCGTAATCACAACACCCCTCATTTCCTTTGATCACCATCAAAGGCCTGGTAGTGCGAATTATTGTACAATCAGTGGCGCCATCCGTGGGACCCGCTACAATTAGTCCCGTTATTTCCAAGTAGAATAACCAAGTCAGCAAGAGCCTTCGAACTCCCTCCTCGCATGACAAGCAACGGGAGGAACCGAGATATGACCAAGTACTGCCACTTCCATGAGGATTTTGGTCATGAAACGAACAGCTGCAGAGAATTGAAGAAGCAAATAGAGGAAGCTGTCAAATCAGGACAGTTGACACATCTAATAAAAGGTATAAGAAAGGGAAAAGAAAAGGTCGCCGACACTAAGGACTACGTCCATGAGGCTCCGATCCTTATGGTTCGCAGGGGAGGCCCGAGTCAGAAAAGAAAAGAAATTGAGGAAGGAGCACCCAATGTAGGGGAAGTAACGTTTCCACCCTTAATAGGTCAACCTCTCTCAGATGACCCTGTAGTCATAAAGGTCCTCATTTTCAACCGAGAAGTTAATAGGGCCTACATGGACTGCGGAAGTTCTTGTGAGATCATATACGAGCACTGTTTTTTGAAGCTCAAACCTTCCATAAGATCGCAAAGGGTAGATTCGAAGGTACCTTTAGTAGGTTTCTCGGGAGAACACTCATGGCCTCTAGGTGAAATCCTTCTAGACGTAACCATTGGTGAAGGCCGATTGGCAAGGACGGAAACCCTTACTTTCGCAATCGTAAGGTCAGATTCTCCTTATAATCTATTGATAGGGAGAACCGTCATGCAAAAGATGGGCATTGTGGTATCCACCATACATGCAGCAATCAAGTTCCAAATAGCCAATGGGATAGGGACTGTACTATCCAATTACAACAAGAAAGGGACACCAGAGGCGGGAAAGAAGATTAAAGAAAATCCTCAGGAGCCTCCGAAGGCTATCTTGAGCTGCGAGGACGCCGAAGAGCGTATTGTGATAAACGAGCTCCATCCGGAGCAAACGGTAGTAATCGGAAGACAACTCCCTGCCACCTTCAAGGCAAGCCTGAAAAAACTCCTGAAGGACAACAAAGATATCTTCGCATGGACATACTCCAATATGACAGGGGTTCCGAGAAGTCTCATGATCGATGGTAAGCCTTTCGGAACGGAACACAAACTCAGTGAGTTCAAGCACATTGAGCCTATCAAACAAAAGCGCCGGAGCCTTGCGCCGGAGAGAAACGCTGCAGCCTACAAAGAAGTAGACGAATTAGTACAGGCGGGTATACTCAGAGAGGTCAAATACCAAACTTGGGTGGCCAATCCAGTTATGGTAAAGAAAAGTGACGGAGGATGGCGTATGTGCGTTGATTTTACTGACATCAATAAAGCGTGTCCAAAGGATTGTTACCCCCTCCCAGAAATAGATTGGAAGGTAGAGTCCTTATCAGGATTTTGTCTAAAATGCTTTTTAGACGCTTACAAGGGATACCATCAGATACAAATGGCAGTAGAAGACGAGGAAAAACGGCCTTCTACACGGGAAAGGGCGACTATTGCTATAAGAAGATGCCCTTCGGTTTGAAAAATGCAGGGGCAACCTATCTTGTAACCACTAATATTATTATAGAAGAACATTATGAGAAGATTAATGGACCGGTTAATCATTATAATTGCAATGACTTGAGTACTCTCTATATAAGAGAAATTATAAGCATGAGATTATACATAGAAAATTAAAATATTGATAAGCAAAAGGGTTCTTGTTTTTGTGCCTAAACCAAGAACAAAAAACTTTGAATTATCCCAAAGATATATTCAAATAACCTAGGAAATAGGAATAGTTTCTTTTGCAAAGTGATAACACGATTTTTAATGATATCCGATATCCGACAACTGATTATCTTACCCCACTGGTGAAATACCCAATGTGTTGCTTAAGGTAACAGTCGTTTTGTTGGGTATGAGTAAGTCGAGTTGCTCGTAATCTACTCGAGCTCGACTCGGTAAAATCTTGATTCGAGTTAGAGATTAACATGAGACTCGTTTGATAAACGAGGTCAAGCTCGAAACACACATCGAGTTGGATTAATCTCACGAGTCTAAACGAGCTTTTATATATATAATGCATATAAATATATTATGATTATATATCATAGAATTTTCACATTTTGGATTTTAGAAGACTAAAAACCTAAATTTAGTTCATAAACGAGGTCAAGCTCGAAACACACATCAAGTTGGATTAAGCTCACGAGTCTAACCAAGCTTTTTTATATATAATGCATATAAATATATTATAATTATATATCATAGAATTTTCACATTTTAGATTTTAGAAGACTAAAAACCTAAATTTAGTTCATAAATAAGTAACCCAAACCTGATCCATTTAAATTATTGGGTCAGCTATGTTAACCCTAACCTGTTTACACATAACCCAAACCTGACCCATTTAATCCGTGTATATACTTGTGTTAGCGGGTAAAATAGGTTAGACGGGTTGAATAGTTTAAACGGGTTTCGGTTTTGAGCCATTTAACCCGTTTTATATACAAAATTAGGTACATTACATGAGTTAAAAAGGTTGAACGGGTTTGCGAGTCAACCCATTTAACCTATTTAACCCGTGTAATAAAATATAAATAGTTTTTAATTTAAGTAAACAAACTTAAACTGGTTGGCGGTTCGACCCGTTTAATTTATCACAACCCGAACTTGACCTGTTTAATAAACAGGTTAGTTTGGTCGAACAAAACCCGACCCGAAATCTATTATAGACTCAATCCGAACTTGTTAATTTGCGTATCAGTTTCAGGTCAGGTTTCGTGACGTGCCACGAAATTGCGATTCCTAAATACAAAATAATCTATGTAATTTATATAAAAAAAATATAAAAAAAATTAATTTACAATACGTTATGTCTAATAAGTTCTCCGTAACTGTCAAAAAAGAATGAATGTGGGAAAACTGCCTGGTTCGGTCTACTCAAGGCTAACCCCTCCAAATTCATATCCATTCTATTCGTTAAGAAAATTGCTATGAGCAACTGCATCGTGTTTGTTGGTCATCGTAGCATTCGTTCTCCCCGATCTTCAATTTAATTGATACGGTTTCCAGACCAAGCATCATCTTTGTCGAAATCACAGGTTAAACCGTAAAACTTCTCTTATATGTTTAATATATCAATATGGGAAATATGGAATTTAATATATTGATGGATGTTTTCATACAGTTCGTATGACATTTTAACTAATTTTATTGATATAAGTAGTTTTCTTAATAAATTATTTGGTATTTGATTTTAGGCAGTTCATGACTTAACTAACAATTGTATGCTTCACCATCATCTAGGTTACTAGATTCAGTTAGTAACTTAATTTTTAGGATTTGCTTTAAATGTGATAAAAAAAAATGTACGATTGTTAATTGTTTATGTAAACAAAACCGGACATATGAACAAGAAGTTTAGTATGCTAAAGGAAATAGCAGTATTAAACTCTATGGAAACGCATTATGTTGAATTTGAAATGTTGCAGAATTTTTGTTACTTCTCTGCATCGCCTTCTATGACTTTGTCTTTTGAGAGTAAACCGTTTCCTTGTTTCTAAATGGATGCATATATAGTTACTTGTGTAACTTGTGTACTTTTGCGCTTCTGATATTTTTTGCATATATACATTTGTTTCGATAAACCTGAAACTGCTCTTTTCATAAATAGTTGTACCGATTTCAAAATTTTGCGTAACACCTAAAACATATCAACTTTAAATTCTACATGTACATTCAAGACTTAAATATAATGTCAAAAACTGATTACAAAGAATTAGATATATTGTTGTTTTTCGACAACATATCAAAAAAGATTTTTTTCAATTTATAACTCATAACAGAAGCCGAGTCAACGTTCACTGTAGCATTATATTTCTACATTCAAATTTGAACCAAAATGTCAAAAGTTAATCATCCACATTGTCGATAACCTATTTACATGCACCTCCATTTTATAAATTCAAAACAATAGCCATAAAAGATACTAATCAAAAGATGAAAGTTTTACTAGTTACATTACTCAATAAATATCAAGAGATTAGAGACATGGGGCACCATTAGAGACTGATGTATATGTCTAGACGGTTGCCCGAATCTGGAACTGGAGTTATTGACTTGTTAGTTGCTTCATTTTCTTAGGTGGCCAGATGAGGTCATATTTGTTGTCCTTGCAAATGATGTAAAAATTATTACTGTTTTCATAGAGATGAAGTATCCAATCATATAAAAGGACGAGGATTTGTGGACAACTACTATTTATGGGGTTTTCACGGAGAAGAAGGACCTGATACTGATGTCGTTGTAGAAAATGATGCAAACATGCTTTATGAATTTGATGAGTTATTGCAGAGAATGATATATATTGAAGAGGATCATGCACGGAAGATGCTTGCGTTAGCGTTGGAACAAGAAAGTTATGAGGCTGAAATAGAAGCAATGCGCAAAGAAATTGACGAGGAGACAAGTTAGCTAAAGATGTCAAGCTCCAAAAAGTTACCTCCTCAAGTTGCTCGGGAGTTTTTAATATGTATTGTCGTCAATGTTTGGTGCAAGGTAATGATTCATCAATCATATTAATACACGTTTCAATAGTTTAAGTAAATTTTCATATGCAGCATTAGTTTGACCATAAAAGATTATATGTGGCAATATCAATCAATACATAAGTTTTAGTATATGTTGAAATTAGTTGCACATTAATTCTTTTNGGCTCAAGTCTCGTTTGAGACAGTTGTGTGATATTATATGAGATAGTAAGTGGCTTAGGTGCGTGAATAATTTTTCTGGAAAAATATGTTTATGATACAACTCAATTGACCCGAACATGCTCCAGCTTATGATATGACTAAACCCAGCATGCCCATGTATAAGTTGAATTTAGTATAAATATGCTTCTAGGTGGCTACATCTGCAAAATTCCCGTTAGGTACTCTTGTTGATACGGCTTAGCAATAAACCTTCAAGGCTTTTGTTTTTCGAGCTTTATTCGACTGATTGCTGTTTCTTAAATGCTATTGGAATGATATCCTAGAGATTTAGAAGAAATTATATACGTATATCACGCGTATAGTTATTGGTGAATACAATAATTTTAACAATGGCAGCTTACTTTTTTTGACAAAAAACTAACCTTATTTATTTGTTTTTCTTTTACCATTTTCATATGTACCAGGGCTACGTCAAGCTGCTGGTGGAGATATCCAGGTGGAGATATGCAATGAAGATGTCTAGATTTCTAGGATTGTCATTTCTTAACCTTTTTCTTTGACCAAACAGTTTATGTTATTTACTTTACCTGTGTACAATGTATACTGAGATACTATGTAATCTTTTTATTGCTACGATGGAATGAAAAATTTTAATGCATTATACTTTATACTGACATATGTTGCATTGGTACTGCATGAGACAAAAGTGTTGCGAATTATTAAAATAAGTGTTGCAACTCTTTGCAAGAAAGTGCCTCGCTTGATGAAATAAAGTGTTGCTTATATGTAGTGGTACTAAAAGAAAAAGTGTTGCAGTTTAGTGAAAAATGTGTTGCACTTCTGTGTAGTAATGTTATATTTGGTTTTAAAAAGTGTCACACTAGTGCATAGAAAGTGTTGCATTTGTATGTAAAAGGTGTTGCATTTGAACCTAAAAAGTGTTAGCATTCAAAGTATTGCGTTTACTCAACATGAACAACACTTTTAAGAAGTGTTGCCTTTTCCAATAAAAAGTGTCGCTTATACCTAAGGCGACGTTGCATAAAGCGGCACTTGATAAAGTGTCACATTAGGTATAATGCAACATTTTTTAGACATAATACAACACTTTGTTAGTGTTGGTTTAACTTCATTTTGTAGTAGTGATTGCAAATTGATGAATCAATTTGATGTAAATCCCATAATGATCTAGGAATTGGAAAATTGTTTGCCAATTATTGTTCGACAGATTACCATCTTTTGTACTTTCACTATATGGCAGATCAACTGACGTAGTGAAATTATGAAAAGTTGGATCCTAGGTTTTCAAGAAACTATGTTGGTTATATGAAAATATCCATGGGTATTCTGTTTTCTTGAAAATGTTGATTATCGAAAATACTAAAATTGAATTTTGAAAATTCTTTTTAATGTATTAATGCAACATTGAACCGTAAACATGAGTTATTCTTTATACAAGTAAATTGATCTACACCCGTATGGGTTTTTGGTTAGGATCAACTTTACAAAAAGAATAAACATAGTCTTCTTTCCATATAGAGAAGTGAGACTTAATCCTAATACTTTTCATGAATGAGAAAGGTATAATAGGATAATTAGAATTGTCTATGTTCTAAATACATGACTCATAGCAATCTTTAATAGTAAGATGATTTGCACTTTATGAGTTATTAAGATAGAAACTAGACATATTACCGCAAGAATGGTAAAAGACAAACTAGAAATTTTATCTAGTTGTTTTGCTTTAACTATTTAAGGATACTTCATACAATTGTTGGAATGGTAGATCTATAGAGGAAGAAATTGCATGCCCAATTTTTTCAAGTTAACAGTTTGGAATGTGATGAATCACATTTATGTAGTAGAATACATTCTTTTAGAACCTGTATAATTGTTGGAATGGGTTTTCTCAAAAGATGTAGGAAAGTAAATAGCACATTATTTCTTTTCACTGATAATGAAACATTTATAATGTTGTCAAATTCAGTGGGAGTATTGTGTGCCTATTACTGAATAAGGGATTATTGTAATGTTCTCTAATTCAGTGGGAGTTACAAGACTTATTGTCTTGATTGTAACTCAGATTATCTTGTGTATATCTCAAGATAATTACTTTCCAAAATATAGACATTAATATTTTCAAGGATAGTCATGTACGTTTCCTTGATTGATTGAGTGACTCTATATCTACTAGTTATGTTAATATAATGACACAAATCATATTGTTCACAGTAACAAACGCATGCGTGTTGTTTATGTGGTACTTGATGTTGTCCATGCACAAGTGGGAGAAATCTTGATTGTGTGCAAGGTACAACACATAGTAATATGATTTAAAGGATTCTCTTAACTGCAAAGTAAGAGATTATAGTTCTAATATGATTAATACATCTAATCTAAGAAACACTTGGTGTTGAAATTTAGTAAACGTGAGACGCAGACTAAATTCCAACAACAAGGTGAATTTCCATGTATGCGTGAGACCTACATGGATAATTTACTGTTTCTAAATTAGACATCTATTAGAACATGTGTCAATATGATAACAAGACAACTTCAAATATTTATGTATTATTGGAATGACATAAATGCATGAAGTAATATAATACTACTTCAATAATTATGTATTCTTAGAATGACATAAATAAATGAAGTAGTGAGTTAACTTGAAAATATTATTGAAACCAAATGATGGTGTTCATGATTACTTTAATTATACATGTTTATATTGTATTCTATAATTATAAACATGAAGTCTTTTAAGTATTACAAGACTTATAATAAAGTAAGACGTTAACTTGTTATGGTCTTTTAATTAAGACATATACAAGAAGTCATTGAGTTGATCAATGATTAATAACGTGTAATGGGATTATAACAGTTTATGTCTTCTTATAGAAACATGAACAAGAAGTAACTTGATTAATAAGTACTTAGGTTATAAAGCATGCAAAGTGGCTTGGAAATTCTATTTTATCATTAAGCTGATTTAGTTGGTAAATAGACAAGCTAAAAGATATAAGTTTATCTTTCATATTGATAGATTGTCTGACAATGTGAGTCCTAATAAAATACCACAAATTTATGGTATGTTCGGTTAGGAGAATCAAACTTTATTGTTATTGTTTGATTAAAGATAACTATAACTTCTTTCTTCCAAAAGTTATCAAGGTTAGAAAATTGAGTATGAATTTAATATACTCAATTAGACTCCTAGAAGATTTATAAGACATCCTGGAATGTGATGAATCACATTAAGTCTTAAAATTGAAGTTCAGAATTTGTTAAGATACTTATGTGAAAGTTATTAACAAAGCATGTCAGGAACTCTCAATGTGTATTTGTAATATCCCAAAAAGAGAAAATTGGATTGTTGCTCTTATTGCTAAGTATTTATAGATAGTCTATAGATTACTAAAGGCAAGTGGGAGTTTATTACAAAATACATAATCTTCTAAAAACACACTAGTAAAGATCATGATGAGGCTTAACATGTAAATGATAAACCTCATGATGATGGAATTATCATTCATAGATCCACTTGGATATCTCAGGTATTTGATTAATATGCTGGGAATTATATGATGAAGTATTACCAAATAATGGATTGGGTAAACTACTCATACTATGAATGTTATAGATGCTGTTCATAAAGATATTCAAATTTTACAAATTTGGTTTATCTTAATTCTTAATAGTTAGAGAATAATGATGAGTTTATTCAAAGATAATGTAACCCTAGTGGTTTAAATCTTTGTTAAAACTCATATGGACAAAATTGTACACATATCTTAATGTATATCTTATGACAAGATTATTAATCATAGTTAAGCAATTAACTATGATTGAATACTCTTTCCTAAGAACATTAAAGATACAAAGATGGTAATTGTCATATTTATATGAATATGAAATTTGACAATGAATATCAAAAACTCTTTCTTAATTGATTACTTGAGCGAGGACGATAAGTAATCAAAAGGAGTTTATGAATTCAAATAAATCTTTGAAGTATACAAAGTGCAATAATCCATGATTGGATAAATGCATGCATCTAGAGATTACTCTTATGTTTAATTATTAATCAATGATTTGATTTATAATTGAAATAAGATAATCTAAGTATTCCTGAAAGCTAGTGGGAGTATTATGTTTGATTTACTAAATCATATATGTTGTATAACATATAAGAAGTAAAATTCCATATAAGTAAAATGTTAAGTCTTATTGGAATGAAAATTTACTTAGATGATTTAGAAAATAAAACATACAACCTTGGAACAAGAGTTTATTGTTTAATAAACTTGTGCGGTAAATAAATCTAATAGAATATGATATATCATTTTGAAAGACTAAATTGATATATATATTTGTAAAGATATAGCATGAATAAAATCTAAGTATGACTGAAGGATTTTCGTGTATATCATTTTACTGTTGTATCATGCTCAATGATTCGACAATATTTAATATCCAATCAAAGTTATTATATAACTTGTGTAATGAATATTCTAATGGAATATGTTTGGTCTTAGAATAACGATCCTCAACCTGGAACTGCTCCTAAATTCTAAGTATATACAATATAGCAAATTGTTGCGTAATTGTTATAGCCGACAGTAAATCTTGAAAGATTGGAAGGCATCAAAATTACACAATGGATATTAAGTTTACGGGATTTTAAAGAGCATATTGTAGTTTTTATACAATGATGCTAGTTTAATTGAGATGACACTCAATACTAGTCATGGTAGGATTTTATCCTTGTTAATGGCCATGTGAACTAGTTGTGCTCAACTAAGAGCATAGTTGCATTATATATTAAAGAATTATAATACTTTAAACTTTAAAATGTTTGAAAGTTTGATTGTTATAAATTGGTGGTTGAGGATATCACACCATTTATGAAATATTATATGGCTATATCAAAATAGTTGGATATACACATACAAGAATTTTGCTAATTAAATTCTTGAAGTAAGTATTCTCAAAATTATTATAGATCAAAGTTAGTTGTTTTATGCCTTGTCAACAAGTATGATTGACATGACTTGAGGCATAATTCATTAACTAGAATTATCATGCATTAATCTATTTAGTATTTGGATAAAAGACATTAAGCAATTATTATTTATAATGAATTAAAGTGCTTTATACGTTTGTTTTTATTAATAATAAATTGTGTCCCATATTTGCATGTTTAAATCCATGAATAACTTATGTTATTCTAAATTGTCCATTGTCAATTAATGATATGGGAATATCATTAAACTAAGACAAATCTGAGTATTGGTTAGAATATACTTGAAAGTATATTGATGCGTTGTTATACCAATTTCACATGATATTCAATGAATTGAATATAGGACTTATCCCAAATACATGATTTTACTTTATGGATCTTGTCAGTAAGTAAATCATGAATTTAGTTATCCTCAGACTTGAGATACCAGATAAGTGTCGTGGATGTAGTGCATTTTGTGGAGCAATCTACCGGTATCCGTAACTGGTAGTTATAAGGGTTGTTTTCAGAATTGTTGCAAAGTTCATGGGTTAGTCTTGTAGTCAAGAAAGAATTTGTTCCTTCAAATTTGTTTTGAAGTTTAATACTGCTGGGCCCCTCGTAGGGTTGACAAGATGTTTGCGTGCGCACGCCCAAAGACTATCTGGAATACGTTCAGATGTTTTGGTAATCTTGCTCAATCATAAACAACGAGAAACAGAATTGTTAATTAAAGAATGACTGAGATCCATATCTTTATTAACGTAGTATTAGAAAGAAAAGGATAATAATAATGATGAATCATTAAAGGTTTTTTCAGGAAACCTAGCTCGAGTTGGTCTAGGGGCATTGGCGTGTTGCTAGACGCTAACCAATGTCATTACACTATTAATGGATATCCAAGTGGGAGCTGTTGGAGTTTGTGGATAAATATTAATAGTCGTATGTCTAGTATCGAACTTGAGACCGCGGGATTGCACACTTTAAGTATGAGAATTAAAGTTTAATAATCTATATATATATAAAGATTGAGTTCCCCCTATTGAATGTGAGTATTAATGGTATAAGCTAAGAAACTCTATTATACAAATTAAGCTAAGAAACTTCATTAAAATAGCTTATCAAATAGCTTTTACAAACGAAAAGCCATGTAATAATGAATGAGTTCCATGTTAATGTAAGCATTAATGGCATAAAATGGTACTCCGTATAATACATATCAACTGAAACATAGCGAGCCTCTTAATATACAATTTAAAGCGTTTTAAAGAGCTTTTACAAACCACAATAAATAAATAAATAAATAAAAGCAAGAATATAGAACGTATGCACACCTGTTCATGTTGAAGCCTCATTATTCTATTGAATTTTAAGAATTTCTATAGTCATACCATAAAAACCATATTTTCATGTTGAAGCCTCATTACTCCATTAAATTTTAAGAACTTCTATAGTCATACCATACAAATCATATTTATTGTTTAACTCTTTCAACTTCTTTTTT
>LBNU01003774.1:68167-105228 GCA_014162995.1 Artemisia annua | reverse complement strand
TTTTATACTTTATAAGACAAACTAAGTTGTTATGGTCTTCATATTATCTCATTCAGGTTTACATTTAAAGTAAAAGCTGATCATAAGTTTGACTTATTGTCAAAATATTTCCAATATATTTTTTTTGGTTAGCAAAACTATATGACGTGCTATTATTAGTAATATATTTGATACTATGCATTACGCTATATTGTTTTTAGAATACCGGAGTAGCTTTATTTATAATCACGGTTAAAATACTATATAACTGAAGAAAATTTGTTAACTATCCAGGATGCATAGGTTCAACGTTAGCACGGGATTATATATTCGCATTACTTTCATGAATGTTCGTGACCAGGTGTCGTTCGCACGAAGATTTATATTGTAAATGACACGCTGAACTTTATAGCAATAAAAGAAATTACTTAAAATCTTGCACTACACAGTTCATGGCAACGAGAATGCGAATTAGCGTAAACGGAAGAGCAACTTCAACGATTTGATGGTACACATGTTGAGTGAAGATTAAGAGTGTATACAGAAAAAATCAACGCGTCAACATAACCCGAACACTTTTTACCCAAAATACAAGTATGATTAATTATAATGAACAAAGCCCGTGCATCGCACGGGCCATGATGTCTCGTTTAATATAAATAGTTATATTTAATTATTAATTACACAAAACAAATAAAGAATGTTAGTAATTGGCGAAAATTGACTAACGTACAAAGATAAGGACCATGGATAAAAAAATAAAGAACAAGAAGGATCTAGTACCCAAGCCCTAACTTATTCCCTAAGTTTTGTTATCCTATAAAAGCAAGGTTAAAGGTTTTATTTTGACATGGCTCTTGTACGCACTAAATCTAAAAAACCTATACGTTGCTTTTCTCCTTGGACTATTCGACATCATCACAGATATGCATGCATGATTATATCATGTGCATGGGAATATATTATAGTTTTCTCATCTTTTGTTTTCTGTGATCTACTACTACAATAACACAAATGGGTTTCGGCGTTTTGTTTTCTTTTAAGTCGATTAGTTTGTTTTATTAAAACAAATATTGTTTTTGTGTATACTTTAACTAGCATTAGCTTTAATTCGTTAATAGTACGTGTGTACAAGAACGTGGTACAATCACATGATTGATTGTATCTTGGATCGATTATCAAAACGGTAAGGGGTTAATCAATAGATCCCTAATTCACATAAACCCTAATTAGGGTTCATCTCTATTGAAGGTTTGAAGATAGGTTCTTGTTCTTGCTAGAACCTAAAGGTACGTTCATATTTAAATTTATGTTAATCTATTACATGTTATGGTCGATCCTACGCTTCCGCAATATGTGATTACTTGATTATACTTAATAATGTAATAGTCTAGATTATTAAATTCTAACAATAAAAAGGACTAAATTGTGTAATTTTTTCTTACATTTACAGTATACATGACATAAACCATGTTAACAAGTTATATTTCTCTAATTGCCATAAACAATATTATTGGCTTTAAAATGTAGAAACTGATGTTTTCTGTGAACTGGATCAATGTAGAAAATGACTGTCATATGTGCATTTCAGCATTTTGTTTTGCTTAGTTGCTAGAGCACTTTTTGTTCCTTCCAATAACATCTAAGCAGTAATATTCCGCATTTGATTTTTCAACCTGTTGCGGGACACGTTTTGAGTTTGAGTTTGTGTTAGCCTGTGTGTCATAATCCGACATGAACTTAATGGCTTATCAAGAATACTATTGTAGAAGAAACTTGATCACGGACGAGACTGCTTGTAATTATTTTGTGATATATGTGTTCTTCCAGAAATATTTGGATAATTCAATAAAAATGAAGCTAATATATTAAAGACAATGTATTAGTAAGTTGAAGATTGGTTCGGAGGTGGTCCAATTTATTGAGCATGATATAAATCGTTCAACCATATATGTTTGAAAAGAAAATCGGCAATGGGGAACCAACTTGTTTTTCGATTGACACCAGCGACCCAAAGCAAGTATTAGATATAAATTCTTTCATTTTATCGGCTAGACCGAACTAAATTAAGATTCAGATTAAAGTTACCGCATATCATATAAAATTCTGCTTATCAAAGAGGACTCTGTAGATGCTTAATCTAAAACTCTGTATATAATACTGCATGCCATAGACTAGGCATCGCTAGGTTTAGGTTTCTAGAACGTGGATATCTTCTTTAGAGCACTCAGTATGCACAAGTTATAGGACAAGTTTCAGCCCTATAACTCAGCCCTATGGCTCCACTTCACACTCAAACCTCGTGTCATAGCTCCTTGAGTCAAATTCACCAACCCAAGTGTAAAAACTAATAATCTAAACACATATCACAACCACAACACTTGCAATTTACCCAGCCAACCACCCCTTGGTGAAATTCTTTATTAATCAAAGATTCAAGAAGATAAGTCCACAACTGTGTGCTTACCAACAAATACAAACCAAATTAACAGATATTCCTCTAAACAAAAGAGCTATCTATCACACTACAACCAAAGAATACAATGAACCTCACTAAAGACCCTCAAATACTACCTACAATGATCAATGAATAGCAGACTATCAATAAGAGAACTTGAGAGAGAATAAGCTGTGAATGAGAGTAAATGAATGAGTTATCAAACCCAAGATCCGTCCTTTAGCTTATATAGCCCAATGTTCCAGATTAGACCCTGCAATATAAGAAACATGACAAACAGAGACTAAAGATATTATTAGAATAAAAACTTGTCCCAACTAGCCCTTGTAGTTATAACAAGTATGAGTTTGGAGAGTCAACAAAGTCAAACATGTTATTTCAACACCCCTCCTCAAACTCATACAGTGAACACATTTCACTAGATTCAACTTAGAACAAAATTGCTTAGGTTGAGCTATGCTCAATCCTTTGGTAAACACATCTACTTCCTGTCTAGCAGAATCAATTTTAACAGTTTTAATAGCACCAGATGCTACCTTTTCCCTCACCAAATGCACTTCTATTTCAAAATGCTTAGTGTTCTCATGGAAGACATGATTAGCAACAATTTGAATTGCAGATGAACTATCACAATACAAGGGAACAGGCAACAAGCCTTCAACCTTCAAATCTTACAACAAACTCACAAGCCAAACAATCTCACATGTGGTAGAAGCCATGCATCTATACTCAGGTTAAGCTGATGACATGGAAATAGTAGCTTGCTTCCTACTTTTCCAGGACACCAAGTTTCCATCAAGAAAGACACCAAAACCAGAAACAGATTTCCTGGTAACCAAACACTTAGCCCAATCTGCATCTGAGAAAGCATGCAGACTAAGCAATCCACTATTGCTAAATTGAACGCCACACCCAGGAGCAGCCTTAAGATATCTTAAAACTCTTAAAGCAGCTGCAAAATGCGACTGCAAAGGTGAATGCATATGCTGACCCAAACAATGCATAACATATGAAATATCACATATAAGTATATAACTTTTCCAACAAAGGTTTGATACTCTGTTAAACTAGCCAACCTTTTATCCTTTTCAGTCTCAACATGACTGAGCATAATGTACTGCTGCATAGGTGTTGTAGCAGGCTTACAAGCCAATAAACCATACTCACACAGTAACTCAAGACAATAATTTCTTTGTGTCAAACAAAGACACTTTTTATTATCCAAAACCTCAATACCCAAGAAATATTTTAAAGTTCCCAAGTCTTTAATTTGAAATTTAGAAGAAAAAAACTGTTTGAACTTTAAAACTTCGTCATCACTATTAGCAGTGATAACTCTGTCATTAACATATACTAACAAAGCTAGAAAAACTCCATTTTCATATTTAATGAATAAAAAATAATCATTCATACTTTGTTTAAAACCATTTTCCTTTAAAAGCATTGGTCAATTTCTCATTCCATTATCTAGGAGCTTGTTTAACCCCATATAAAGACTTACAAGCTTGCAGACTCTGGTCTCATTTTTATCATAAATAATTCGCAAAAGCATATAAAAATGATTGAAACGTAATTCAATTAATTATGTAATTCTCACTCCACAAACTTATTCCAAGTACAACAAAAAAGAAAGAAAATAAAATGCGTTTTAAGTGATTACATCATAAGAAATTTAATTGAATACTTCGGCCACAACGCAGAATTATCATATGCTCGTTTATAACATTCACCTTAATATTAGATATAAATTCTTTCATTTTACCAACTAGCTAGACGGAACTAAAATAAGATTCAGGTTACATGCCATATCAAAGAGGACTTTGTAGATTCTTAATCTGTTATTCGATATATAATACTACATGCCATATACTAGGCATCGCTAGGTTTAGGTTTCGAGAACATGGATATCTTATTTACAGAGAATGTATTAATATTAACGTTGACGTACGCCATCACATTGAAAAGAGATGAGTAGGGTCTATTATCAGTAACAACTAGTAAATGGTTGGTTACAATGCAACATGTCGATCAAGTAGTTTGCAAAAAGCATTGCTATTAAATCATATTTAAAGTTAAGAATTGAAGGATATGAAAGTAATAATATCTATCAACAAATAAATATTATTAATTGCATTCCCATCTTTTTTTCTTCATTTAAATAGCCTGCATTTGGCATTCAAAATTCATATCAGTTCTCATTTTGCAATTGAACAAACATGGCTGCTTACTTTAGCCTATTATGTCGTACCATGATTGTTGCAGTGTTGATGCAGTTTCAAATCTTTCTTGTTGTTAGCCAACCACAAGTGCCTTGTTACTTTATATTTGGAGACTCGTTGGTTGATAACGGAAATAACAACGGACTCGTGACAATGGCAAAGGCCAATTACCCGCCTTACGGAATTGATTTTCAACAAGGAGTAACTGGAAGATTCACCAATGGTCGAACAATCGCGGACATTATTGGTATCTCTTTTTCTTTTCATAGAAAATCTATATCTATATTGACCGATTAAGGAATCTTAATTTTAAGAAATGACTCAAAGTCCATGTTCCTACCATTACAAGATATGTTATGCTCTTAATCAAATGGTTGTTGCTAATAATTTGATCATTTGCATGGTTTTAGGTCAATTACTAGGTTTTTCCAAGTTTATTTCATCATATGCAAACGCAACCAACACAGACATTAGCACTGGCGTAAACTATGGTAGTGGTGGTGCTGGTATCAGGGACGAATCTGGAAGTAACCTGGTAATCCTCAACTGCGAATAGTTAAAACACATCGTTTTTATTTCCAAATATCATTAACATAAACGTAGATGCAGATCATTCCTTATCGCAAGTAAGAAGTTTCCTAATGATGTTTGCGCACCGTTAGCATATAGTAATACAAATCTAAATGTGTGGACTTTAATATGCTATTATTATTGCACTTCATCGTTCCCTATCATGTTAGACTAATTTTTATGATTTACAACTATCTCAGGGTGGTGTGATCAGCTTGAATATGCAACTTAAAAATCACGCGGCAATAATTTCACGTCTTATGCTCTTGCAACGAAACAGCACATTTACAAATGAATATGTTAAAAAATGCATCTATTTAGTGAATATGGGAGCCAATGACTACATTAACAACTACTTGATGCCCGAAAATTTTCCCACCAGCCGCATATTTACCCCCGATCAATATGCTGCAGTCCTTGCGAAACAATTCTCTCAACAACTTACGGTAATGATCCTGATATCTTCTGTTTTTAGTATGATGTGATAGAAACGATCCGTGTCACATTTCTAGGTCGAGTTTTTTGTTTATTAATGTATGGGTACTTACAATCATAGATTTGTATTTGAATCATATGACAGACGTTATATAAATTGGGAGCTAGGAAAGTTGCTGTGTTTGGAGTGGGTCTCATAGGTTGCGCCCCAGCCGAGATAGCAAGGTTTGGCACAAACGGCACATGTGTAGAGTCAATCAATAATGCGGTTAACCTATTTAACGATAGACTTAAGCCTATTGTTGATAACATCAACAATAATTTATCTGATGCAAGATTTACTTTCATCAACATTACAAGCATTTCAGCACCTCAAGGAGGTAAAGAAGTGCACCAACTCCTAATCTACGTTTTTTTCATGTTGATTGAATCAGTTCATAATTTTATAAAATGGTTTTCGTGCTGTTCAGGGGTAGCTTTGCCGAATGTTCCCTGTTGTCCATTGAGATCAGATGGACAATGTGTTCCAAACTCAACACCTTGCACTAATCGGGGTTTGTTTATTTGGTACGATGGCTTTCATCCTACTGAAGTTGTTAATACGGCTTTTGCAACAAGATCTTACAATGCACAGTCTCCCACGGATGCATCTCCTTACGATATTAGTCAGTTGGCTGCACTTTGATTAATGTTTTACGATATCGTATGATTCTTATTGTCTTGTGATTCTATGTATTCTATGTGTAAAAATCATAATACACTAATGAAATAAAAAGAACTAAATTGTGTAATTTTTGCTTACACTTACAATATACATGGCATAAACCATGTTAACTAGTTATATTNTTTTTTTTTTTTTTTTTTTTTTTTTTTTTTTTTTTTTGCTTTTTATTTTCAACTTTTGGACGTAAGTGTAAAACAACGCCATATTCTAATTTGTTAATAAAATTTACAATTAGTTATAAAATTTTTAAATGGGGTATCTTAAAATACAGTTTTATGGACTTAAGTATGTATGATTTTAAATTTCCGTAGTAGTAAATTTATAAATTTAACAAATACATGTCCATTAAGCTTCTTTCAAAAGAAGAGTTTTATTGTTGTTGTTATTAAATTGATCGTAATACTAAAACCCTGTATACGTATGGGTTATAAATATCAAGTTGATGAGTGAGGTATGCAAGTAAATAAATTAGACCTGAACTTCTGTTTTTAAATGGAATAATATTTATAATATTATTATGAATTAAATTAGTTTTTATACTAAAATCTCGTGTATAAAGTGATTAAAACATATATAAACAAAAATATTCATAAAATTTAACTTATGTCAAAGCAACGTGCGTGGAGATGACCCAAAATAGTACTATTATAGAAGAAACTTGATCTCGTATGATAAGGCTTGTAATTATTTGTGATACATTTACAAATTTATTCAAGATATATTTGGATACTCGAGATAAAATGAAGCCAATATATTAAAGAAGGTGCAGACCCAAAACTCTCAGTGACCAGATGCACAAATATATTTTTATCGAGTATAAAAGAACTAAGATATACAATTTCATTAAAATTAGTTTAAAAATTAAAAAGACGTGCATTTTTTTTTGACATATTAGTGAATTAACCGCAAAACATGTATTTATTTGACACAACATTTTGGACCAGGTTAATTTCGAAAAAAATCATAAATTTTTACGTAAATTTACACTAGATGAAAAACATCAATCGGATTTTCGTGAACCCCTGGAACCCCCTAGTTCCGCCCCTGTATTAAAGACGACGCATTAGTAAGTTGAAAATTGATTGGGTGGTGGTCCAATTATTGAGCTGCATGCTATAAATCTTTCAACCATGTTTGAAAAGAAGATCAGTAACGGGGAATCCACTCGTTTTTGGAATGACAATTTGGTTGCGAGGTGGTCCGCTTTGCGAATCATTCCCACGCCGTTATAGATTGGACACATATCATTTGCTTTGTGCATGGAAGAGTCTTCTCTCAATCTCACGTCAATTACCCCACCCCTGTTCACTCCATTATAATTAGTCTCATTCACAGAATTTCGAGTCCACTAGTTCCCAATGGGCTGACTTTCATTTGAACTTAAGGTCAGAGGCTGAAGTGTGTTGGAATTTAACAACTTAAGCTAAGTGGAAACATCTCTTCTTGGAGGATTGCTAATCAAAGATTACCCACGTGTGTGAACTCAGATTTTATGGGAATTGACTTGAACTTAGTTGGATGCCCCGAATGTGATGATGCTCTAGAAACGGAAGAACATATTTTTGTCACTTGCTCCTCGCCGTTAAGGTATGGAAGGATGTATTGATTACGTTTTCAACCTCGCGAATAAAGCCACCTTTCGAAGCTCCGCTTCTCCTCGTCATTGATGTCGTAGTGCATACCACACTTTGGATCATATGGCAGTGTAGGAATGAGTTCACATTTTCTCTTAAAAGATCAAATACCGAGCCTCTTCTCAATGATGTAAAGCTCTTTTCTTTTAATTGGATTAGTAGTAGACATAAGGAATTTACTCTTCCATTCTCATTCTAAAAATTCTCTTTTTCCTAGCTCCTTGCTAGGTTGTTTATATCATATTACCGTTCAAAATAAAAAAATGAAAAACTTTTTACTTTGTCCCCAACAAAACTCACAACTTATGAAAGTATAATTTTCAGATCACTTGGTTTAATGGTGACCTGTTTCAGAAGTGATCTAAGTGAACAAAAACACGAAGTATATGCGTACCAAAAACACAGTTTGAACACCCCAATATAACACTAGAATTGAAACTATCAAATCAGCAACCAACAACTTGATGATGCAAATTGTATCAGGAAAGGAGGGTTTGAAAAAGTATACAAGGGAAAACTCGACGATCATAAGTGCCATTCTATTGTTGCTTAAAAGCGTTTAGATCGTGCATTTGGACAAGGAAACCCCAAGTTTTAGAAAGAGATTATTCCCTTTACAAGCATGCAAATATTGTTTCGCTGTTACGTTTTGCGGTGAGACCAACGAGAAGGTCCTCGTGTATGAGTATACGTCTAGAGGAAGCCTCGACTTGTATCTCAATAGTGATGATCTATCATGGGTTTGAAGGCTTAAGATATGCATTGGCGTGGCTCGTGGACCTTAGTACCTTGACAACCATGGTGGAACACAACAAAGAGTAATACACCAGGATATAAAGAGTTCTAATTTCTTATTATATGAGAATTCCAATGCCAAGATTTCAGATTTTGGTTTGTCCAAATTTGGTCCAGCAAACCAACAATATACTTTTAAGAAATCATAGCATATTCATACAAAGGTTCTCATAAAAACTATACTTCGGTGTTTAGCCCATAATCTCGGAAACAATTAAACAAGAGTATAAATCAAATAAGCTAAACATGTTCATAGATGAAGATATTAGCAAACCGAATTGGACAAGTGTTTATGAATCTTCGATTCTTAAATCTTTGGATGTTTGCAACTTCAAAGTGATAGAAAATGGCTTCTAACTCTCTGAAAATCGAATGGTAAAGTGGGGGCTTAGAATGGGCCGTGCTAGGGTTTGTTTATATAGATTTTTCCCTAACCGACATGGATATGCCGTATCCCTCTCGAATTTAAATTATTTCAGTTGATTTTTAGGCTTAGCTCAAAACATGAAAGTTGTAGATATCTCTTTTCTCTTTTCATGGCCACTTGAATCACCTAAAATGGAGCTCATATGAAGATGTTATGGTCAAAATACTACAACTTTTAAAGACATCACATAAACTTGATTTCAACTTTCAGCTTCATTTCTTTACTTGATTCTTGCACATTTCCCTGTCTTTTCGATCGATTGCTCCTTTTCGAGCCTATAATGCAAATATAAAGTAATTAAGTACCAAACCTTAAGTAAATGCAATATATATATGAGCAATAAACACTAGATATCGATATACGAAATATGTATTTATTTGATGATATCACATACTTTTAAGGGTTTTGGTCATATAATAGCAACAAACTTTCTTCATTGTCTCATTTTGGTACGTGAACTCTGAAAACATTGTGTAAATATAACGAATTTTAATAAAGTGTTACTATTTGCATATTTTGATAACATGTCATGTTATAAATGTTGTCACGTGCCAGACTTTTAGGTATGACACATCATCAAAATGTGCAGATTAGAACACTTTATAAAAGTTCATTATATTCACACAGCTTTCAGCGTATGAAATCAATACATTTAAAAAAGTTCACTGCTGTTTAATGACCAAAACCCTACTTTTAAAGTGATAAAAGACAAAGAGTACTAGTGTTTAAGATTTTCTTTTAAAGTGATTATGTGTTTTGGAACATTGAGTTGCATAATGAACAATGTAAACATAGCAAAAATGATTTAATCAAACATTCACACGATACACTACCAACCTCTCAAAAAGAGTAAACTATAAAACCGTCCTTCTGGTTTGATTAAATTGCAAGTTCAACTGATTAAAGGTGAATTCTCATGTTTGACTTTTTGTGAAACAACATAATCTTCTCTAATTTGGGATTTGACGTTTAACGAAAGATCCGTAACCATAGATCTTTTGATTTTTTGCAATTGACTCTAATAAAAACATCAAGGAGCGAAAATCTTGAATCGGTAGTCGGGTGGTCGACCCTCTTGTAGCTTTTAATCGGTGTAGGTGGGATTACGAGGATTAAACGGATTGACATTTTTGACAAATTTGGGGTATTTTCGATGAGTTTTGGGTATTCCCAGCAAGATTTTCATTAAAAAAAAAACATCTTGTAATAGATATAACAGCTACTATAAGTGATTAAAACTAGTATAAAGTGAGATTTGGGTATTTCCGAAAAGATTTGCAGGTTTCAGCAAGTTTGATCATCGTTGACAGTCGTTGAATGTCATTGACCACGGTTGACGAAAGAAATCAGAATAGTTGTGGCCTAATAGCGCCTAAGCGGCAATTAATCGATCTTGTAGGTATTTTTTGAGACACTGAAAAATTAGTCTAACCTAGCTGGATGATAAAACTGTAACATATACATGATTATATTCCAATGCAATTATGATTTTTTTTGGTTACCTAGGTTTTCGACTCGACATTGTGAGCCGACAAACCCCAGGGTGACTACCCTTTTGGATAGCCCAGAATCGGTGCAGGTGAACCTCTGTGACCACAAGAGGATTAATTTCCCCGTTGGATTTGAACCCTTGACCTCATTTTTGGAAAGCATGTATTCTTACTACTGGATCACCCCTTGTGGTTGTGCAGTTATGATTTTGACCGCAGGCTGTCTTATAATTTGTGTGTGTGTTAAATGCAACCAACAACTTTGATGATTTTGAACCATTAAAACATTCTTGGAGCTCATATTGTGCCCTTTTGATCCTTGTTTTTGTTTGCCAAACTAAAATGATGCCATTCATGCCACAGTTTGAACACCTTAAAATAAAATTAGAAACTATCAAATCAGCAACCAACAACTTTGATGATGCAATTTGTATCAGGAAAGGATGATTCGGGAAAGTTTACAAGAGAGAACTCGTCGATCACAAGGTCCATACTATTGTTGCTTTAAAACGTCTAGATTGTTCATTTGGACATGGAAATCCCGAGTTTTGGAAAGAGATTATTAGGCTTTCCCTCTACAAACATGAAAATATTGTTTCTCTGCTAGGGTTTTGCGATGACTGCAACGAGAATGTCCTCATGCACGAGTACGCGTCTAGAGGAAGTCTCAACTTGTATCTCAATAGTGAGGATCTATCATGGGTCCAGAGGCTCAGGATATGTATTGGTGTGGCTCGTGGACTTGAGTACTTACACAATCCTGGTAGGACCCAACAAAGTGTGTTTCATTGCAATATAAAGACTTCTAATATCTTATTAGATGAGAATTCGAATGCCAAGATATCAGATTTAGGTTGCAAAATTTGGTCCTAACAACCACAACTTTTCTTGTCTCTAACACTGTAGGCACAATTGGATATTGTGATCCATTATAAATTGAAACGGGTTTGTTAATAAAACAATCTGATGTTTACTCTTTCGATGTGATGTTGTTTGAAACACTATGAGAGAGGCTATGCATTGACAACAAAAACGATAAACGTCGCTCTTTAACAAGATTTGTGCAAGAGCACTATGAACGAAACAAAATAAAAGACATCGTTTATGGTAACATAAAGGATGAAATAGAGTCAAGTTCTTTGGAGGCATTTACAACAACAACTTATCAATGCTTGAAGAGAAACCTTAGAGAACATCTGTCAATGTCAAAGTTCTAAGAATACTAGAAAATGCGCTTCGGTATCAAATAAGTTTTGTTTCTCATTATGCTAAAGTTCTATATACTATTTGCAATTCAACAACAGGCAAGAATGACCGTACAACTAATTGTATAATAGTTTGAAATAAGTTTTGTTTGTGTGTGCCGATTCATACAATTAGCTCGGTGATGCAACTGATCAAGCAGATTATAATATTTATGATGATTTGGAAAAAGCTAGCTCTAGCAGCCAATCCGTCCCTGACATCATGAGCAAAAAGGTATGCTTCGCATATTTGCAATGATTTATTAACTAGCCATTCTAGATTCACTGACATCCATATTATACGATCAAGTAAGTTAACCCCAAAATACATTAGTGATTAACCAAAGCTTTTACATCATTATGCATGTCTGTCTTCAACTTAACGCATAAACATGTTTTCGAAGTGGGCTTATGGAGTGATAGTGTCAAAGAAAGGGTGATAAGAGCGTCTCGATATCATAAGAAAATATCAGTTGACTTACCATAGTGTGTTAAAGTTAAAACAAAAAAGATTGAAATTCATGAAAAAAGATTGCAAGTTTAATATAATTTTGGCAAAACAGGAGTGGATTCAATATCAACAGACCTGAAGAATAAGATGACATCAATAATCGGCGACATAGATCAAATGATCGTCAAGTGAAAACTAAGGAGGATTTGTTATGCATGGATAGTATCAAACAACAATTAAACAGACAATGAAAACACAGCTTGGTCACAACCATCAACCGACGAGAAGAAGAAAGATGATAAATTGTCTATACCAGACGACGATACAGAAGAGGAGATGCACCATAAAGTTGTTGACAGCTAAGATGAAAGCAGCTACTGTTGTTAATCAAGTGATTAGCAAATGCTTGCTTAAGCGGTTTATTTTATCTTGAAAATTAACAAATAAGCAAAAAGCCTTAGAACTACAAGCTTTCACTATTGACAAAATTTTCATGTTTTCAAAATCTGTATACAGCTACCTAATCGCTAGATGAAATTTTACCCAGAAACAAGCCTTTTATCCAAAGTCATAGTAAGCCACCTTTTATCCAAACGTATGAAAACAGACGAAAGCATGTGAAAACAGACGGAAATATATGAAAACAGACGAAAACATATAAAAACGTATATAAACGGACGAAAACATATGAAAACGTACGAAAACTTATGAAAACGAATGAAAACATATGAAAACGAACGAAAATGAATGAAAATGAACGAAAACGTAAGAAAACGGACAAAAACGTATGAAACGTATGGAAACGGATGAAAACGTACGAACACGTATACAAACGGACAAAAACTTATGAAAATGGACGAAAATGTGCGAAAACGTATGAAAATAGACGAAAATGTGCGAAAACGGATGAACATATATGAAAACGAACGAAAACGTATAAAACGCATGAACACTTACAAAATGGACGAAACGTACAAAAATAGGCGGAGACGTATGAAAACAGACGAAAACGTATGAAAATGGACGAAAACAAATAAACACGGATGAAAACGGACGAAAACGTATGAAAATGGGCGAAAACGTATCAAAACATACGAAAACAGATGAAAACGTATGAAAACGGACGAAAACATATGAAAACGGACAAAAACTTATGAAAACGTATGAAAACAAATGAAAGCGTGTGAAAACGGACGAAAATGTATGAAAACGGACGAAAACGTATAAAAACGCATGATAAATGTACAAAAACGGATGAAAATGTATGAAAACGGACAAAAACTTATTAAAACGGACGAAAGCGTATGAAAACAGCGTGTGAAAATGGAAGAAAATATATGAAAACGTATAAAAAGTATGAGCACGTATAAAATGGATGAAAATATATAAAGACGGACAGAAACGGATGAAAATGGACGAAAATGTCAAAAGAGGCCAAAACGTATGAAAATGGATGAAAACATATGAAAATGTATGAAAACGGACGAGAGTGTGTAAAAACGGATGAAAATGTATGAAACGGACGAAAACGTATAAAACATACAAAAATGCAGAAAAAAGCTAATTAATTGTAATTTTGACAAGATTTGCCACCTCTACAGATAATGAAGTAGTGTTGTGAATTTATACTTTTGGTCCTTCCATTTTATTTAAAAATTTTAAATCTTGTTTTCTTAGTCAAATGAAATAGATGATCTAGACGTGTCCTTCAATTTTTACTGATGTAAGAGTTTGCAAAATAACTCAACTCATGTTTAATAAAAGTCATCTTTTGTTTTTGGAGAGAAATATTAAACCAACTGTAGGAACTGTAGGAAGAGATGATAACGTAATCTATACTACATATAAAGTATGAATGACTTTCTCTCTAAAATTTTAAGACTTACAAGAAATTAAGCATAGTTTACAACACTTTAATGCACCCAATTTTCAGAATTACAACAAAGTAAGCATATTGTACAACAAAATAAAGCATGGTGTTATTTTAAGACCAAAATTCTATCAAACAACATTAATGCTATTAAAAACATCTCTTCACCAAAAATTAAAACCATTTAAGCACGATGTACAATAGCTACAACCAATTTTCAGATTTACAACAAAATAAGCATAGTGTACAACAAAATAAGCATGATGTAATTTTTAGACTTATTTTCAGACTTACAACATTAATTCTATTAAAGTGGTTAATGTTATTAATAACTATAATGACTACTACTTACAAAAAAAGAAATATAGTGTACAACACTTTAATGCACATAATTTTCAGATGTACAAGATAAGAAGCATAGTGTACAACAAAACACCACATTAATGTTATTTAATGTAGTCAATTATTTAACTGATCAATAAATACAATTAATACAGTTATTAAAACACCCCTTACATAAGAAATACTCTCTCCGTCCCAAATTTATTGTTCATGATTGACTTTTTTAGTCTTTCTTCTTCAACTTTGACCTTAAATATTTTTGTGGGTGTTATATATTATTTGATGCAAAATATATAAATGGATTGGGTTTTAAGTGTACTTTTCAATGGTATAATTTTTCATTAAGTATTATATAATAAAAAATATATATTTACGGTCAAAGTTGAAACAACTTGACTTTGAAAATTCAAAGTGGACAATAATTTTGGGACGGAGGGAGTACAAATTATCAAGCATAATGTACAACTAAGTTAAACACAATTCCTGCATTAAATTTCACTACTACAAATAAGAAAGCACATTATATATACAAATATTCAAGCCCGAACGGGCAACGGGCCAAATGGGCTTGAGCCCAAACGGGCGCGAACCAAACGGGCTCGAGCCCGAACAGGCAGGGGCCAACGGGTTCGAGCCCGAACGGGCACGGACTATACGAAATTCTTGATATCCGTAAAGTTATTGTCAAAAAGAACATAATAAACTAAAATACATTATTCATCGAAAAGTTTTATTTCAGGATACCCGTCGCTGCAACGCGCGGGTACCCTGCTAGTATTAATAAGTCCAGCCTTCGTATCAAGGAAAAATTGAAAGTTAAATTTAGTTATTTCTTCTTTTATTTTCCACTTTTTGTTGCTCTTATATTTTCTTATTTTAAGCAGGGGACATAGTTAGTGACCTGGTGTTTAATTATGTTGTATTGATAACTTGTTAGGCATTATAATTACGATAACGTACACACACATAGTTTGTCTGAGTGTTACCCAAACTCTTGATTATTAATCATATTTTTATGTCCTTACCATTTTACACGAGAAACTAAACAACACAACCGTCTCAACCCACTCACAATCATGTTTTACATCTCATACGTAAACAAAAATGTAATTTCTTTTGACAATGGCGATTCGGCCGTCTAAAAACTCAATATTGAACCATATGTATTTGACAAGAATATCTAAATAAGCATTTAAATGCATACGATTTAATTTGTTAACGTTTGACAGCCTTACGTAGATTTGACTGGGACTGGTTGTGACCAACAATTCTTGTAGTTAGGCAATTATTGCTTCTCGGACCGAGTCATTTTGAACAACGTTATTCAAAGGGTACAATGCATCATATAATAAGATGCTCTCATGTTCGTTATTATATCTCTTTTCCTAGAGTAAGAACGGTCATGATTTTTATATATGTTATGCTTAAAGTTGTCCCTTTTTCCGCCTTCCATGACATTCCCCAAGCATTATATTCCTCTTAAGTGATAATTGGAATCCAATTCCTTGAGGATTATAACACAAGTTTTTGAAAAAAGTGATTGTGACAAAGACCGACCTGCTACTCTATAAAATTAAGGATGTTGTCAAAATTTATAGTAAGTTAGCAACTAGCAGTATCGATATCTCAATATCTTCATGGGGTGTGGATTATCACAAGAAGCAAATAGGAAACAAAGTGAAGCATCACCCACGAAAAACACATTGCAGACTCATGAAAACCATCATAATACTAAAACTGCAGTTTTAACTACAAGCACACTGTCAAACAACTTGCCTCATGAGTTTGAAGCCATTATAAAGGATTCAGATACTGTCATCGACAAGTCATCCATCGACAAGCTTTATGATGGTGTGTTCTTGAACGAAAAGAGAAAGGTAGGCCAAGTTCCCATAATCCAAATCAAATTTGTATAGTTTTCATGCGTTTTCCGTTTCTTCTTTTAACATTTTTCTGTTGCATATGATGATAGCCATCTTTTATATACTATACAATTAATGAGACATATAATTATTAAATTTTTAACTAGAGACTACATACCAGTGGTAAACGTATATTGATGAAGATTGAGGTGGCAAGATAGATGTTTCAAAAAGCGAAAGATAGATTATAACGCTCGTGAATTTCGGAGGCCCTGTACGGTTTTTCCTTTAACGGGGCCCTTGATTATCAAAAATCTGAATATGTACAAATGACTAACTTAAAGTGGATTTCCAGATTAGATGTTAGGTATTACTTAATAAGTTAAAGTATTTCTTGTTTAACTTTGTAATTTTATTTGTTAGTGTGAAGTATCAAGTTTCTAAAACTTCAATAAAATCATATAAAAGTCCAAACCATCAATTTTATAAGATATGCGTTATCAAGCCATAGTATTTTCTTAAATATGGTTTAGAGCTAAACATTTTTTTATATAACATAAATAGTAGGTAAATGTTGAAAATCGTTTTTCCGGTAAAGAGTATAGGTATTTTTTTATTTTATTTTTTTATTTATTTTTTTTTAATCCTGAGCTGCAGAGTAATATATTTTACCATAGTTGAATAACAACAAGGTGTAAAGGAAAAAACAATCAAATTTGAGCTAATCTGACACATTGAATATATTTGACCATAGCTAAAGGCTAAATTAAAACTTTGAATAAAGGAAAACAAAACAAAATAGTAAGTTGAGTCATCGGATCCTAAACTCTCTTTTTACACCATTTAAACTCAAACTCAAGCTTCTTTTTCTTTATTGTGGCTTAATTATAGTTTATACTCTAAAACGGTCAAACGTCATTTAGAGGCTTAAATCATCTCAAATTTTGTTTATGTTAATCGGTACCCCAAATCCGGGCCTGAATTTAGGACGTTAAAGATTAACTATTGACCCTCTTGATCATTCTTAGTTTTAACTAATTATTTAGAATCTACCATTTGACCTATATGAAACAAATTAGTACCCCCAATAATCAACCCATTTACATGCATACTTGTTATTGTTGGTCGATGCAGAAATATTGGGTTGACAAGGCATCCAATGGCAACTGCTTCATGGTGTTTGCAAGGGACCTCTCAGTCACATGGGGAGAAGATAGTCGTTATTGGTGTTGGCCCAACATTAATAAAGAAACAAGGTGATTATAATCATAAACAATAAATTAATTACTTGCTAGCATAATCAACGTTTTGTTTACTATAGTTTCTAAAGAAGGACACACTGATTAAATATGGGTGTTCATGCAGTGAAGTGGTTTTGGATGTCGCCGAACTGCTAAATGTTTGCTGGTTAGATGTTAATGGGAAATTTGAAATATCCAAGTTAACACCAGGAATCAAGTACGAAGTTGTATTCGTGGTAATGATGAAAGATTCTGCTTATGGGTGGGGAGTTCCAATCAACTTCAGTCTCGTACTACCAGATGGAAGTAAACAAGAACACGAAGAAAACATGAACGAGAAGCCACGATCTAAGTGGTTTGAGATTCCAGTGGGTGAGTTTATGGTAGAAGCAAAAGAAGGAGGATTTGTCGAGTTCTCCTTGTATGAACATGGCGGGGCTTGGAAGAATGGTTTACTAGTTAAAGGTGCGGCCATTAGGCCGAAATATTGAGTACCCAAACTACTATATATGAACATGTAAGCTTTCAAGTTAGAGATATGTATGAATGAAACCATGGTTAAGAATGCACCACGGCTGTAAATTTTTCTACGTATTTTCCGGGTTAAAACCTCCAAGGTGGCAGGCAACAAGCTAGACATCTATCTATTTATACTACTATTAAACAAGGGTTTATGCTAATGTTGTTTGACTCATTTTGCTTATGTGTCATGCAACTATTGATCAATAAGGTTTGTCGTTGTCATATACATTCATCTTTTTATATTTGTAATTTATTACATAATTTTGTTTCATGTTTATATGTACTGTATAAAATAATACTTAGAGCCCGTTTGTTTCACACACCTTTTGCAAGTAATACTTTTATAGTAAAATGAAAATGTTTGTTAAATGGTTTTGATTTGAAATCAGTAGTGAAACCCTCTTACCCGATTCCTGATTATAAANAAAAAAAAAAAAAAAAAACCTCTTCCCTAGCTATGGCGATTTTGGCGAAATTTTTTAACCCTAAATCGACTTTTACCTTTTTTTTCATTTTTCACTTCTAATCTCCTAACAATCCTGATATTGAGTATTGATTATACACCTTGTGTTTAATACTCCATCTATCTCAAATTATAAGTCTACTTCCACTTTGCACAAAGTTTAAGAAATTCCCACTAACTAATTTATTAACCTATCAAATATCATCTTTCTCCACTAAAAACTTTTTTGATTGGTTGGAATATAAAAGTGGACAAGTATTTTGGGACAACCAAAAATACCAATATGGACTTATAATTTGGAACGAATGGAGTATTTGCTTAGTTCGAGCATTGTTATCAGGTCAAGATTGTGAATTTGTTAGGGTTATTCGTTTTCGCAGGGTTTACTGTTCGATTGCTGTTAGGGTTTCTTTTATCCTGGTATTAATTGTTTGCATTAATTACTCATTCATGGAAGGCGATTAATTCTTGAAATGTTTTAGTTTCCAAACCATAGTTTTCTAGGGTTTCACATATACTGAAGATAGATGATAAATTATACTTCTTATTTCTTCTGGTTCTTGCAATTCTTTCTCTTTACAGAAGAAATCAATTATAATTAGTAATACAACTAATTAGATCCGCTCTTCATAAACAAATTTGGGATTTACCATCCCAGGTAAGATCGGTCCAGGATCATGGGATTCTTTTTCTATCAGATAGGAAGGGTTGTAGCACAAAATGTACTTTTAAGTAATTGCCCCATAGAGCATGTAACTATCTATATGAAAAAGAAATCATGTAACGAAGGGGATTTTTGTACAATTGGTACTTCGAACTTGGAACGAGCATGAAGAAATTAACGATACCTCTTTATCTTTTGAGTTGTTCTGCCCATTTAAAAAGAAATGGGTGTGTGAAGTGCATGCAGTATTGGAGTATGGAAGGTGAAGAATGGAATGTGGGAGGAATGAGGGGGTTCACAATTGGTTCACAGGGGTTCGCAATGGGAAAAAAAGGTTCGTAGGAGGAAGAAATGGGTTCTTTTGAGGAAGGAGAGGGTATTTGTAGGAAGAGGTAATTCATTGGAGGAGAGAGAATGCTAGTTCTTTCATTTTTTTTTTTTTCCTTAAATTTAAAATGCTTAAAATTTGAGTAATTTTAGTAGACTATTATATCATTGATTAAAAATGATAAAATCATCTACAACTAAATTAAAATTTCAAATATTGTTTAATTTTTAAACTTTTATTATTTTTTTGTTTTTAACCCATGAACGTTTTTCTCGCAATGGCTACAAACTGAACACGTAAGTTTTGCATCAAGGGTAAAATCGGAATCACAATTTTGCAATTAAAATTATTCGCCGATATACACCGTCGCTTTGCACGGGTATTTGTCCAGTATAAATATAAAGGGAGGTGATATGTACACCACTAAAAGTGGTGTGCACACCATTAATAATGCATCTAGATGTTGTACTGTGTGCATTATATGTGTAATTTAGTGGTGTGCACACCACTTTTAGTGGTGTACATATCACCTCCCAAATATAAATAATAAATGACACCGTTCGTCTCTTTGGTTTAGCCCAAATCCCTACCATAGCCCTTTTTTTTTNATGATGGTAAAATAGTCATTTATTCGTCTTCTCTTAACAGATATTCAATTGTCACTTTTACACTCAAATCACTTTCTCTCAGTAAACTATTTTTTAGTTTTTTCTACCTCTTTCTCTCTCAAATATTTATACTATAAAAATGTAACCCTACCAACACCATCACCACCACAATGCCACTAATAACATAGTCATCCGATCATCGGTTATCATGCTGTAAGACAACTCATCTTATTCCTCCATTAAATGGCCATTGTGCACTAGATAAAAAACCAACATTATCACCTTCCACAAACAAATACACCAAATATTTTTCGCACGCGTAAGAACAACAAAAAAACATACGAATGGCCATTTGATGGAGGAAATAAATATGATTTACCTTTTAGATCTAAAAACATACAAATGGCCATTTGTTTTCGTATTAAAAGTAAACCCTATACAAAACCCCCAAATTTATATCTAAAAACACGGTTTTAAAGGTGGCAAAATCTTCCCATATGCAAAAAGTTGAGCTGCTATAGACAATTTTTTAAAAGTTGGGGGCTTCTTTGGGCAACATTGATATTCTCAATGGGTCTAAATGGGCAAAAATAATAGTGTGCTTTATTAATGACCGGCGTATCGGACGTCTAAGTAGTTCACTTGTACGGTACAATCATCATAATCGTTTCCTTTTTCTCTATTATAGTTTATGTTTCTATTTTGTTTTAGTTTTCCTTTTTTTTAATCAATGTTTTTAACTTTGTAAAGAGTATATATATAAGCATAGAACTTTCTTACTCGTTTTAATTTTTTTAACTTATTTTCTGTGACGATAAATTAGCAATAAAGTTTAGTTTATTACTCCTACTTATAGTTAATAAATAAACATGAGATCCTTCTTTTTTAAACAACACCCAATTTTTAAGGTCGTCCGTTTAACTCATATTTCAACTTTACCTACTTAGTTGTGTCCGTTAGTGTTAGACAATGATAAAATCCGTAGGTATTACTTTATTATTGACCATTATTTATAATGGTAAAACCCTACCCTAAACGCATATACCGGGTTTGGGCCTATTTATCCTCTAATAGTTAGGACCCGAGCCCGTTTGGCCCGTTGCCCGAGGCAGCCCGACCCGCCCATTTTGCCACCTTTACCTAATTTAGATAGCAACGGCAGTGGTAAAGTGGCCGAATTTGGTGACGGGTCGCAGGCTTTGTTTGTCCTTGGAAGCTGACGAATTTATTAAGAAATATTGAAGATAGATGATGGACCGGTAGGGATGATGATGGGGTTTTTGCATCAAGTTTAAAATGTGGTTTTTATTTTTGTATAATCTTGCAACTAGAAACTTGGACTAGTGAGAAGATGGTGGTGATTGGGTTATAGTGTGAGAGTAAGAATATATAGAGATTTGAATTGTGATTTATTTAATTAATTAATTATTCATTTATGTTGTTTTTCATGAGATAAATTAATGTTTTTATACATTTGTTAAAGCTATGAAGACAAAGACTAGCGTTTAACATTTTCAGTTAAAGTGATTTTGTGTTTTGGAACATTTCATGGGTGTTTGGTTGAGGGTATTAGAGGGTAAGGAAAGGTAATTATAATGAAAAGTGTTGCTTGGTTTCCTATAATGCAATGCGCCATTCTTTGAAAGTGGGTAATACTCCATTACTCACTAAATTGAGGGTATTGAAAATTGATTACTCACTTTCATCTTTTTTACCTATGACCCCACTTCTAAAAATTCATGTTATATCTTCAAATAATACTTTTAACCAAGCAATACCAATGCAATGAACTACTTTCATTATATTCCTTAATATCTCCTTTGCATATCCCTTTCCCATTCCTTTGTTTAAACCAAGCGCACCGAGAGTTGCATAATTAACAATGTAAACTTAGTACAAAGGGTCTATTCAAATATTCACACCATACACTACCAACCTTTTAAAAAGAGTAAACTGCAAAAACCGTCCTTGTAATTTGATTAAATTATAGGTTCAACATATTGAAGGTGAATTTTCGAGTTTGACTATTGACGAAAGATCCTTAATTTATATATATGTATGTTCATGTAGTGTTTTGTGAATGAGATTGAAGATTTGTTCGAAGAAGAAGAATAGTAAGTCATTAAAAAGAAAGTGTAAATTCAAGTAAAAGTCATAAGGAAGAAGAGTCTATTTTAGTCACTTTACTTTTGTTGGGACGAAAATTGCATTCATACTTAAGTTTCTCACAAGGATGATGAGTGCACTTTCGAAAAGATAAAGAACCAAACCTGCAAGTTAAACAAACCACCTGGACGACTTTTGCAATTTAATCCATTAAAAATATTTAACAAATTACATAACCCTTTAAAAAACTCTAACGTGGGATTTGATGGTGCAGTTTCTATTATTATTCAAAATAAAATAATCAACCTTTAGTCTAGCCTAGCTGGATGATAATACTGTAATGTATACACGATTATATTCCAATGCAATTATGATTTTGACAACAGGCTGTCTTATTTTGTGTGTGTGTGTGTTAACTACAATATCCCTTCAAGAACTTGACCCTTTAAAACATTCTTGGAGCTCATATTGTGGCCTTGCCAAACAAAATGATGCCATTCATGCCACAGTTTGAACACCTTAAAATACAATTAGAAACTATAAAATCAGCAACCAACAACTTTGATGATGCAATTTGTATCAGGAAAGGAGGATTCGGGAAAGTGTACAAGGGAGAATTCGTCGATCACAAGGGCCATACTATTGTAGCTTTAAAACGTCTAGATGGTTCATTTGGACAAGGAAACCCCGAGTTTTGGAAAGAGATTATTATGCTTTCCCTCTACAAACATGAAAATATTGTTTCTGGGTTTTGTGATGAGAGCAACGAGAAGGTCCTCATGTACGAGTACGCATCTAGAGGAAGTCTCGACTTGTATCTCAATAGTGAGGATCTATCATGGGTTCAGACTTCAGAGGCTCAGGATATGTATTGGTGCGGCTCGTGGACTTGAGTACCTACACAATCCTGGTGCGACCCAACAAAGAGTGCTGCATCGCGATATAAAGAGTTCTAATATCTTATTAGATGAGAATTGGAATGCCAAGATATCAGATTTAGGTTTGTCAAAATTTGGTCCTGCCAACCAACAATATACTTTTCTTGTCTCTAACACTGTAGGCACAATTGGATATTGTGATCCATTGTATGTTGAGACGGGTTTATTAACAAAAGAGTCTGATGTTTACTCTTTTGGTGTGGTGTTGTTTGAAATACTATGTGGGAGGTTGTGCATTGACAACAAAAACGATAAACGCCGCTCTTTAACAAGATTGGTGCAAGAATACTATGAACAAAACAAAATAAAAGAAATCGTTTATGGTAACATAAAGGATGAAATAGAGTCAAGTTCTTTGGAGGCATTTACAACAATAGCTTATCAATGCTTGAAGAGAAACCTTAGAGAACGGCCGTCGATGACCAAAGTCCTAAGAATACTAGAAAATGCGCTTCGGTATCAAGTAAGTTTTGTTTTTCAATAGGCTAAGTTCAATATACTATTTGCAATTCAACTGTAGGCAAGAAGGATCACACAACTAATTGTATAACAATTTGAAATAAGTTTTGTTTGTGTGTGTCAATTCATACAATTAGCTCGGTGATGCAAATGATCAAGCAGATTATAATATCTATGATGATTTGGACAAAGCTAGCTCTAGCAGCCAATCCGTCCGACATCATGAGTGAAAAGGTATGTTTGGCAAATTTACAATGATTTGTAAACTAGTCTCTCTATATGTTTGTCTTAAACTTGATGCAGAAACATGTTTTCGAATTGGACTCATGGAGTGAGAGTATCAAGGAAGGGTGATGAGAGCCGTCTTGGATATCGGTGGTAAGAAACTAGTATCTCATGAAAAAGATTGCAACTTTGATAAAACTTTGGCAAAACAGGGGTGGATTCAATATCAACAGACCTGAAGAATAAGAGGCTGATAGATCCAATGATGGTCAATAAAAAACTGAGGATTTGCCATGCGCAGATAGTATCAAACGACAAGAAAGCATATGATGAAAACACAGCTTGGTCACAACTAATGACGAGAAGAAGAAAGATAAATTATCAGTACCAAACGACGATACAGAAGAGGAGTGGCTCTTTAAAGTTGCTAATCAAGTGGCTGACGAGTTGTTACTTCAGCAGTTTAGTACCGGATGACGATACAGAAGAGGAGTAGCTCCTTGAAGTTGCTAATCAAGTGGCCGACAAATTGTTACTTCAGCAGTTTATTTTATCTCGGATAAGAAACAAATAAGCATAGAGCCTTTGAATTACAAGCTTTCACTCTCGACAAAATTTTCATGTTTTCATAATCTGTATACAGACAACTACCTAATCGATAGATGAAATTTTACCCCAAAACAAGCCTTTTATCCATAATCATAGTAAACCGCCTTACATATTACTAGTAAAAGATTACCAAGCGAACCAAACCCCAGTATAACAGGTTACACAATGTAAAACATAAGAGAAAACTGTTAAAATTCATGTTGAGACAGGAGCGTTATTCTGCCTGGCGTATTTCCCGTATTTCTTTGAAATGCTAGCTTCCGATAATGTGTCCCATAACTGCACATAATCGAGCAACAAGTTTAATTATACAAATTAAATAACCAAAACAGAATTATACTAGATATATTTTTATGCCTTGTGATAGTACATTTTCAATATTTCAAAGTCATAAATTTTATTTTTCGGTTGATCAAAAACTATAGCAATGCTTACCTCCAATTTTCCTTTAGAGCCACCAAGAGCAAGCAAAAATGGACAGTCTTCCGAGAATGACAACGAAAAAACAGCTCCCTGACAAAGTAAAAAACAAGTAAACAATCATGCTTCCATAATACTAGTGTACACTAATTTCTTAAGGATTCGCCACAAGATAATCAGACATACAGCTTTGCGATTCTGTGAGGAAATACATGAGGGTTGGTTATTTGATAAATCCCATAGTTTGACCTGTTATTACAAAAAGAAGAAAATGAATATAAGATATGATGCTATGCAAGTGTAACAAAATATATAGTTAACATACTAGAGGTTAAATTACCATTTTGTCTTCAGAACCAGTTGCAATAAGCTGTAAAGAGAAAGTGTTAATCAATATATTGCTACTACTAAGTCCGTAAAAAGATAAAAAGATCAAAAAATAAAAATATAAACGCAAAGGCTTACATTTGGGACCACTGGATTATAAGAAATAGCACAAACATTTTTATCATGTGCGTGAAGAGTGAAAGTTGGCTTTAATTCTGCGGACGGATTGGACGATGCATTTCTGATATCAAAACCAACAACTGTACCGTTCTCAAGACTCACCTGAAAGCAGTAAAATGTAAATTAATGTGAAGTTTTGTCATGAACCCATTTCAACCCGCTACGCCCCATTTTCCACCTTTCAGGTCAAACGAGTAAAAGATGTAATGATTCATAAACTTTCAAACACTTGAGTGCAAAGTTAAAGGTGTAGCACTAACCACAAACAAGTGTTGATCATGTGGATCCCATGCCACACATTCGACATCAGAACCAACAGACCATTTAAAACCAGAATGTGCAGGAGCTTTTCCATCCCTCTGCGATATAACAAGAATATCATCAACCAAAAAATCTCAAAAAATATTTATAGAAAATAACTGCACAAGGCAAGCATGATTTGAAAAAGGATACGCACCATGACTACTGTATGATCAAAGGATCCACTAAGAATAACTTGATGCTCGAAATGATTCCATGCAACAGCTTGAACCTGAAAATATCATTCTCTACATATTACTTTTGTGTCGAAGTAAATACTTGTAAAATTAGGACAGCTTCTGAATAAAATCTAAAATAGTGGATAAATTTATTAGTGACATAGTATCCTCCACTGAATGAAGCTGAATATTAAAAAATCCGCTCATATACCAAGTGTAGAAGTGACAATGTTGACCCATTTAAATAATATCGGGTTTCTTTATAGTTATAATCAATATTGACGTGTTAGATTTTAAATGTTTACAACCTCTATCACTTCTTTGTTTACAAGAGCAAAAAGATATTGGTGGGTCAACCCAAAATCAAACTGACCCTTTTTGACCCATACTAATAAATACCCGTTCTGACCCGAGCCCATTCTCAAATTCGCCCAAATGAAAAGATAAAGAAGATAAATATTTGAATAAAGCTTGCCTTATCGGTATGGTGTTCCATTGTCAGCACGCATTGGGAGGTTGCCACATCCCAAACCTTCACAAGTTTGTCAGCACTAGCACTCGCAAGAAGATTCCTATGTAAAAATGTGACAATATGACATCAGCATAGCAAAAAAAGCATCTACATTATTTTACCAGGGTGGAATTTCCCTTTTACCCAAAAAAAAAAGCATCTACATATGTAATCTGAAGAATGTTAACAAACCTATAGCCCTTGTTCCAAGCAAGAGAAAGTACCGCACCAGTGTGACTATCTACTTTGTACTTCACAGATTTCTACAAGCACAATATTTCCAAATTTTAATTTATAAATGCAGCAAGATCTTTTCAGCATATCAATAATTTAAAAGCAATTTGTTGGCTCTTGTTTCAAGCCAGATAACGTCTATATGCAAAGTAGGTGACCTAATGAATACCTCGACCTTCTTTCCTTTCTTCTTTTTCTTCCTCTCAACGACCCCACCTAATATGAGTGATGGTTGGACTTCATCCATCTAAAGATGGTGCGACCGCGTAAGTAAAGATAACTTGAAACTCGTTAACTAAAAAACCAAAATTGATTGAAAAAAGGAAAATACACGTACAACATCAAGATCCCATATTTCAATTGCTGGTTCCATCGACCCCACTGCTATGAAATTTCCTGAAAAACGAACAAACATCAATGAGCTATAACACGATATGTTAATGGCTTCTTTGTCACAAAACATTAGCTTAATTTTTGTCTGTTTTCTCCCTTTTTAGTCATTAAAGATGGTCTTATATCCTACTCAGAAATTTCGTAACCTGTAAAAAAAACATATTCAGGTTACCTTTTTCTCCACCTTTAATGGGGCAATCAAGCCATGCTGTGCATAGAGGAAACGATGGTATAATCATGTCATGGTGAACATACACGTTCGAATCACCATCGGGGTCCTCTACTATATAAACCTGATAAAACACACACATAAGCACATTAAAACATAAAGTATGACTAAGGTGTTTCATATTGTATACGCTACTAAAAACACATACCACTAGATGACTCATTTCATCTTCATTAGTTGTACAAACTATAACAGCATCGTCTGCTTTGATCATGATGTCATCAATCTCTTCAGAGTCCTCGTCATCCTAAACAACGAGAATTAGAAGAACGTTAAAGGCTGCAATTTCTACCACATAATCAAAAAGAGAATACTTACATCTTTATTCTTCATATAAGGGTCCAAAGCATTGCTTGGGTAGAAAGTATCCGCAATTCCCGTACCAAATAAGTCAATAGCTGAAATCAATAAACAAAAAATGAATGACTGAGTTAGAACCATATACTAATTAAGCATATTTTCAGTGCTTGGGTATTAAACATTCCAATTCTCTATGTCACAATTAAATTACTCTAAGACACACATCCAAACACTTTCTTATAAAGAAAATAATAAAAAACGCGAGTCTTAAGTTGATGATATACCATCATCCTCGTCATCATAATCATCCATGTTCAGTTCTTCTAAACCATCTGCAATATCATTCGATCCACCACCTTTCTTCATCGAAAGCTTTCCAAGTGCGTTAGCTGCACCTAATGCCTGCTCGATTGCAGCAGGCTGTAATGCTGCATCCACACTCATTTCCTCGTCATTCTCATCATCGTTTTCATCATCATTTCCCTCATCGATTTCCTCATCATTTTGCTCACTTTCAACATCTACACTGCAAATATCAAACAAAATAAACACACACGTGTCAGCACACCTAACTGACTACAGATTAGCACATAACTAAGCATCAGAACATCTTCTTCTCTATTACTTAATCCACTCTATTCAATCCATGAAAAAGTAACCTAAAACTAGGACTCGAAGAAAGCCGAATCAAGCCCGTGCAAAGCTCAAAAGACAGTCCAGAGTCCAAACCAAATAAAATAGCTCAAAAACAAAACTTTACAGGTTTTTATAAGCTCATACGCCCACTCATATAAGCTTAGCCAAACACTTGTTTATGCTTATTTAACACATATAAGCTTAAAGCCCATCGTACAAGCTTACACAAATACCCACCAAAATACCAACGTAGTTTTTGTTCCTCACAGTTTACTTATTTTCGACATTTTTCAGTCCACTTTGTGTCATTTTATAACGAGGAACATGTATTATAGCTTTTTACCCAAAAACGTCACTTAGGGGGTGTTTGTTTCGGCTTATATATAGCCAGCTTATGGCTTATTTGGTTTTTGGCTTATGTTTCATAAGCACACTTTTTGTAGCTTATTTCGAAACTTTTCAGCTTTCGCAAGTTCATTATGACATAATGAACGAAAAGTTTAGAAATAAGCCACAAAAAAGTGTGCTTATGTAACATAAGCCGAAAACCAAATAAGCCATAAGCGGGCTATATAAGCCCAAACAAACACCCCCCTTAGTTATGTGGAAAAATGCTAAAAGTAATGAACAAAAGTATCTATTTACATCTAAATTGCAAGTTCAGGTTTGAACAAAAGTATCTATTTACGCATAAAAATGCTATAAACTTATGTATAATTTCTGCATAAAAGGGTGTGATACAATGGTAAACATACATATAATAATGGTAAAAAAAACATAATAAAAGCGCGATAAAAACTAGACTCGTTCGATATAAATTTACCCTTCTAGCTGTTGCTCCAAGGCGAGTTTTTTAATCTCCTCAAGTTCTTCTTTGGAAGGAGGGTCAGCTGGAGTTGGGACAGCTTTTGAGGCGCCTTTTGGTACCCATGATACTGATGATATCATCCTTCTTCTTCTTCTTTATTAATAATAACTATTATTATCAAGAAACTGCAAAAAGAAAAAAACACAATAGTTAGTTCAGTTTTTATTGAGTATGGTAAAAGGGTATTTAGAGAGAGAATAGAATGGTTTTTTACCGTTGTGTTTGGCTGGAGAGTGTGGTGACGGCGGAAAGTGACGGTGGTCGGAAAACAAAAAGGTTTTGGGGGCTGAGGGTTTTATAAAAGTTTCTTCAAGGAAAGGAAAGGGGTTTGTGGTGATATGTAAGAAAATACAAGGGCAAATTTGTCTTTCTAAATTTATTATTATTATTATTATTATTATTATTATTATTATTATTGTTTTCATTTAGATATGGCTATGTTTGGTGCGGATCTTTTTTAGGCGATGAGCGGTGAGCAATAAGCTTTTAGATTTTTATTGTTCGTTTGGCAAAAGAGCGGTGAGCTTTGCTATTTTTTAGGAAAGCTCATTTTTCCAATGCTTTTTTAAGAAGCTGTGAGCGGCGAGCTGTGGCTACTGCTCACTGCTANCTTTCTAAATTTATTATTATTATTATTATTATTATTATTATTATTATTGTTTTCATTTAGATATGGCTATGTTTGGTGCGGATCTTTTTTAGGCGATGAGCGGTGAGCAATAAGCTTTTAGATTTTTATTGTTCGTTTGGCAAAAGAGCGGTGAGCTTTGCTATTTTTTAGGAAAGCTCATTTTTCCAATGCTTTTTTAAGAAGCTGTGAGCGGCGAGCTGTGGCTACTGCTCACTGCTACTTTTACCAAAAACACCCATCGTCTATGGCTCAATTTGAAATTACTGAAATACTCTTGCTTTCAGTTTTTTAATTCGAGACATTTTAGTCGGTTCAGATTCGGCCAGGACGATATCGACATCAGAGGTTTCCCACAAGAATGTTATTTGCATTTTCAAAAAGGTGAAGATTGAGTATGCAGTTTAGACATATCAAGAGGGACCGTTTTTGCAATTTATTTTGACTCATTTTAGTTGGGTTTGTTATGGTTTTGTTAGATTGTCTATTGATAAAAGGATTATAACGTATAACAATAAGTCAATAACAATAAATGTTGTTTTTCGAAAACAAATATAAAGTTTACGAGATATTTGTTATATGACAGTTATGATTTGATAATTTTATAAAGTTTATGTTAAATGTAAATTACTATTCTATTGCTGCCGAAGCATTTTTTTGACAAAATTATCTCATCGTTGGATCAAATACACTTTCAATCTTGACCATTGTAAATCCATAATTATCTACATGTAACAAACTTGAGCCAATATCTGTCTACATAACATGTGCAAATATAAATGCTAGAAACAAACCATGCGTACAGATATATTATTAGATATATTAGAAACAAATTATGCACCTCAGCTCCTTATTAGACGCAACTGAATACTCATCTATATCTTCATTGCTTATCTTTTTGAAATTCAACTTTTGAAGATAAATATTTTGGCGCGTAAAATGGCCTTACAAATATATAACCCATAATAAGCTTCCTTTCATTCATTAACAATCCTAGCAAAATAACTTTAACATTTGATTATATGCATTTATACAGATGAACAAATCGAACAATGTCTCAACTATCGTAGCAACAAATAAGAACGAATTCGGCTATGCGAAACTGTCTATCAACGAAGATACCATGGTAAAGTTATGTTACAACATTTGACGTAAAACTTTATTTATCAATATGCGACATTTTCTTCTTTTGTATGAACAAGCCAGGAACGACAATGTTGATCTTCATGTTCATGAGGTAACACTCCTTCCTACACTTTCGTTTTGTTTCGTATATATATTTATTCGTATAAAGGCATAATGTTGTTTTCCGTCTTTAAACAAGAGCATGGCGAAAACGTGAAGCTTGATACCCAACCGTTGGTTGATGAGGTGTTTCGCGACTCTATGAAAAGGAAAAGAGAAGCAAACTTGGCGACATGGAAATGGAACGAACGGGTCATTTTAGTGCAAACATAATTATATCTAATTCTTTAAAGTTATAATATAGTGTATAGCTGAGTTATGTTACCATATACTAATGCAGTTTCTCAACGTATGTATATATCATTAAACCGGTGTACGAATTCGATCGACGACATACACATGGTTGCCATATCAGTATTATACTATGATTACTATCAGTATTATATGTAATCTATATACATGAATGTATGTTTAATTTATACTATCAGTATTATATGTAGAATTGCTATCAGTATATGAGAAGATGGACACTTAGCTTGGAATACACATTAGTTTATCTTAATGCAATACATTATCAAAAATATATGTAGAATAATTGTATTAGTCATACGAGAAGACAACATACAATTGGAATACACATTAGATTGATCACATTGGTTTACCCATTTTTCCAAAAGACCCGTTCGAATACAAAAAAACTATATTGACCCGTTTGGGATTTTGTACTAAGAATATTCAGTTTTAAGGTTTCTGAGCTGTGGACTGAAATTCGTCTTTCTGGCACATGATATTCAATTTGTTTGTTTGGTTCATGGTTTGTTTGGTACATGAGTTGTGGAATGCAATGGGTGTGTTTGGTACATGAGTTGTGGACTGCAATTGGTGTGTTTGGTACATGAGTTGTGGACTGCAATTGGTGTGAGTGTGTCTTTTTCTTTTGTTGCTGATGTTTAACTTCTTTTATTCGTTTGTCGAACATTTGGAATTCGTCTATATGCTTCTTTGTCTTCCTGAACTGATGTGTTTGCGAGTATATAGGAGTTTATTTGCTGTTTCATGGTTACTTAATGTAGCAAAAATAGTTAACTTAATGTAGNCAGCAAACAAATATGAAAATACCTTCAATTGAACTTGCCTTCACACGTTATTTCTAACCTTAAATGGCCCAACAACATCTAACTCTTAATGACACGCACAATCTGGCACCATTTCATTGTTACAGACTACATCCAAATTGATTTTGAAGAAGGCTAAAAATCTATAGACATATGAGAATTATCAATATTACCTGAAAAGGAAGTTTCTTAGGCTTAGCGACAGGAACTTTTGCAGATAATTAAAAAATGGTTAATCAAAAGAAACGACAACAAAGGAATTGAACACCTTGAAAATTTAAGAATACCTCACATGATTAGTAGTTGTTCATATATTTCAACGGTTGTACTATGTGCCTGCATCAAATGTGAAATGGGAGCATAAGGTAGAAATTTAGCACTATTACTTGAGAAACTTTCACGCAATTAGTCTGAATAATTTACCTTTTTTTACTGGAGTCTCGGATGTTTTATTCGCTCCATTTACAGACTGAAACATCAAATTTACATCAGTCAAAGTTGTATAGAGAAGTCACAATATGAAGTAATCTGCGTATAATACCTTTTAAACGATTGATATAGGTTGCTTATTTACCCATCTGAAACCTGCAATACCAAATTCAAATAAGGTAAACTACTATAAATGAGTCATAATAATATAATTTACAGAAGCCGTAAAGTTGGGAAGTTGAAGTTACTTGGCTTAAATTGTATTGGATTTTTTTAAGCTTCATATGATAGTAAGTGCTGTCTTATATATGTACAGGATCGCAATGGTTCCTTAATTTGGGCTCGCCAACAGTTTATAAGCCTAAGTGGTGGATATTCTTATGCAAGTTCTTAGATACTGGATACCAAGGTTATTAGCAAAAGCGATTTTCCTTTTTCAACTGGAAATAATACTTATCGGTAATAAACGGTTACCTGAGAGTTAAAAGCCGATGAGGTTCTGGATGACAGATTGCCTGATAGCGTAACTGGAGACTAAGATACCGAAGGCATTTTCGGATTTCAGAAGTATAACATCACGTGAAATTGTTGACCGGATGATCACCTAAAAAAAGCGAAAGATGTATATATTAACCTAAGGATGTTGCAAATGCAAATCAATATAATAAACTTCTTAAATACAAACTTTAGCATAAGTCAATTAGCATTTCAATTGTCCATATTGCAGCATAGGTTAGTATTTTAAAAAGCATAACTGAATTCTAGGTTAAACAAACCTGAAAATTTTGTTCAATGGCATCAGCACCTTTGATACTTATAACAATAAGTAGTTTAATATAGAGTACCTTTTGGTATACTTCCTTTTGCGAATCAACATCATTTGCACTTTGTGTCTGATCAGTAGAATCCAATAATGCTACAAAGAAAAATTATGATGCATCAGCTCGTTTTGTGTTTTTTAAAACCACAAATGCAATCAGAATTTAAGCTTTCATATTTTTTTTTATAAAAAAAGCTGGATAGATAGTGTTGGTGTGCCAACCCAACTTATTATTACCAGTACTTGAAAGTGATCCATTTGAAGGCACTCATATATACACTTACATTAAACATTGCAGTCTCATAAACATTGTGCAAGTTCCATAGCATAGCTGTTCGTGTGGAACCACATGACCATCTCATAATCATGTCAACCTGGCTTTATCACCAATCCCAATTCCAAAAGACATTCGTATACCATAATCACAGAAATTCATAAAAGTCCCTATTTACAAATACTAATCAGTGGCAACATCCTCATAACATTTTAATGACACAAATTAAAAAATCAACAATCAACACAAACCTTAACACCTTGAAACGTCGACCACAATTGGATATCCGGGTCACTATTCCAATCAAAACCCCTAAGACAATTCCACATTTAAACAAAATTAGAAAACTGTAAACCAAATGAAACTAAAAAATTAAAAGCTAAAATTTACTCGCAACAAAGAATCTTGACTGGAATATCGCGGGCGTAGTTCTATCACTTTTTCCGGGACCGATCTCTGCCGTCCATGTCATAAACACCGTAGATCCTGGGATAAAACGGCGGCGTCTTTGCTACCTGATCTGAGTCGCCGGTTGTTCTTCATCTCCATTCACTACACCTTCATCTTCTTTAACCAATTGTTGTGTGTGTAGAAACAGGAATGGAAGTATGCGGTGGACACGATAATGTTCTAGGTTCTTCACCATATACTAAACAAAGAATGGACATGGGCCTGAGGCGTGGTAACGGGCTGAAAAAAAAACGGGAGTCCAACACTGTATTACTATTCACAGAACGGCGTCGGCGTCGTATCTTTTCCCTTTTAATATATATAGTAATTAATAACCCCATGGGCTAATGAAGCTGAACTTCTTCGTTTGTTTTTTATATTGAGTAAGCCCATAAGCCCCACATAACAAGCCAATCCAGACTCCCTTTAGTGGTTGTAACTTGTAAGTGATGAAAGTGTTCAATTCAATGTTTTGGGCTTTGAAAACATCTCTATTCGAGGTTCAAACATTGCATATAGTATATGACTATATTCAAAACTAGCTTATTAATCTATATGAAGTCAGTAATTTTATGCTTATCAAAAGTGAACTTACCATCAACATAACTATATACACACATCCAAAAAGATACAAGCACACAATATCTACAAAAGACAACGAGCAAATGGCGCTACAAATTACAAAAATAAAGACTACCCGTAAAAAACAAGCGGATGATGCTACACACTGAACATTTACGAACTTAGACGGCTATACAGTCATATCACAAATTGATTTAGGGTGTGTTTGACAAAAATACTGGTAAGCAGAGCTGTGAGCAGTAGCCGTGAACAGTAGCAATTGTTTTATAAAAACGTTTGGTAATGTAGCAATAGATGTAATTAGGAGTGGAAACGAGCCGAGCTGCTCGTGAAAAGCTCGGGATCGGATCGGTAAAAAGCTCGAACGAGCCGAGCCTAAACGAGCTTGAGCCCGAGCTCGAGCCTAAGTTTGGGCTCATTTAATAATCGAGCTCGAGCTCGAGCTCTATACAAAAAGCTCGAGTAGGCTCGCGAGCCTAAACGAGCTCTAGAAATATATATGTATAAATATTGTCTATACGTATGAACGAGCTTAAAAGTAGTAAACGAGCTCGAGCCTTATGTAATTAACGAAGCCGAGCTCTATTTGAACTTTGTTTTCTTTAACACATCATATAAATTAGTCGAGCTCGAGCTCGGCTCGAGCTTGTGAAAATTTTCACGAGCCGAGCTCCAGCTCAAAATATAAGGCTCGAAACGAGCTCGAGCCCGAGCTCGAGCTTTATATATATAAACGAGCCGAGCTCGAGCTCTGGCGAGCTCGGGCTTGGCTCGACTCGTTTCCACCCCTAGATGTAATCATAATATGTAAAACAACTCTTAAATGCTCAACGCGGTACGCAGATGCATAAGAATTCCTTATAAATAGAGACTCTGCATTTCATCTTCAAAAAGTGGTCCCTTTCCAATAAAATGTACTTATACCTCACTTTTGGCCACTAGATTGAAACAAAGAAAGACCATCGAATTTAAGTTCATCATAGTAGGTAAAAAAAACAAAAAAACAAAAAAAACAAAAAAAGGAGAAGATGTTTGTCTTTTCCTTAGCAAGGAGCCAGAAACGTCTCTATGGTTTGTCAAAAGAAAGTATCTATAAAAAAGCAAAAGGCTTTTAAACCAACTCAATTAAGAAGAAAAAAAATCTAGCCTATGTCGACCCATTGCACAATCCTGCACACATGTCCATTCTATCACCTCTAATTAATACAGACAAAAAAGATCATGAAAGGAAGAAAAGAACACTCATACGGTCATACCAAAAACTGCAGAAAGATCACCCTGGTTGTGGTGTTATGTCACCAACCCACAACCAAACGTTGGCTAAAACAGTTGGTCGTAAGATTAAGACCTTGATGGCTTCCATACACATCAATCTTTACTGTTGTGTTTGGGTTACATCTTTTCAATTCCATCACATAATCCCTCAATAAAGAGTATTGTAGCTTTGCATCTCCTTTTAAGTTCACCTCTGCCTTTGCTTTAGCCCTAAATGCCTTTGTTTTAGTAACACCCACATGAAACTTTTTCTGCATCTGTTCTTGAACAGCTCTGACAGGCATATCCGGATTCATGACCAAAAGTTCTTGGATGTGTTTAGATAGAAAAGTGGAAGTACAAGACTTAATTTTCCTGCTTTGTAAACATTTATGGTCTTCTTTATAAGTCTTGACCAACCACTTTCCTTTTTCACCTTTTGAAATGTACAAAACCCAAGGACAATGTGGTTTGTCCTCTTGCCCTGCATTTTCCATTTTACCCTTACCTTTTTCATGTTCATTTACCAATTTGCCCTTCCCTTTACCCTGTGCATTGACCTTTTTGGCTATCTTGCTCTTACCACCTTTTCCTATAAAAATTCCCTCCATTTTTTTGCTTTGATCCACTACTGTCATAGTATCCACCTTCTCCCTAGTAGTTATCTTTCCTTTGGTCATTCTGATAGGCTCTGGCACCACACCAAAACACTGTGCCCTTACCCTCATTTTATCATTTTTCACAATCTGTATGCATCTCCTAGTCTCCACTGCATGAGCTCTAATCATATCCTTTGCTACATCCCTATTTGGAAACTCTTTTCCAACAAAAAAACCTGTTGTTGAAGTTGAGTTACCAGCCAGTTTTCTTAATTTTCTAATACCCTTCCTTCTTGCACTTTCTTCATCATCCTCTATATCACTTTCAAAAGAATCAAAATCAATCACTTCCAAATCATTTTCAGTCAAGTTTAACTTAGGGTTGCCACTATCTATAAAGTCATCTTCAACTTCAAACCTAAAACCCTTCATGGGGACTTCAACCTCATCAACCATGTGCTCCTCATCAACTATATTCTCAACTT
>LBNU01003774.1:48312-58590 GCA_014162995.1 Artemisia annua | reverse complement strand
TTTATGATGTTTAATTATAGTTTTTTATTATTAAAGATAATTATTTAAAAGTTTTAATCCTATTGTTAATTGCTTCTTATCTATATTTTTTGTATTTATCTTCTACTTGTATTATGGATAAATATAAAATGTTACCTAATAAGAAAATAATCTTTTTTTTAAATAATATTATTACTAAATAAGGTATGGTTTAGTTTTTTTGAAATGGAAAAGTCCCCACTTGGGGTTTTGTTTTATTATATAAGAGATGTGTGATGGTGTAAATAAATAATTTTCTATGTTGTGTTAAAAAGTTTGACCCGACCCGGATCCGACCCAAACCTGAAGCCGCCAACTCAGACTATTTGGGTCGGGTTAGTCGGGTCAATAATTTTATTCGGTTTATCTGAGTCAACCTGAATAACTATGCGAAATAAGGTCGGGTGTCGCGTTGAATATTTTTGGCTAACTCTGGTTCTGGTCAACCCGTTTGACCCAAATAAGGACCTTTTTTAATGTTTATATAAATTATGTATCCAAACTAATACAAATAAGCAATTTTTAAGACCGGTTTACTCATATTCGGGTGAGCCGATCCGGATTGACCTGAACCCGAATTCAAAAAGGGTCAGATTTGGGAATGTTATATTCAGCCTCGACCCGACTTTGACCTACCTGAATTGACCCGAACTCACCCCGATTAACACCCCTAGCTGTAGATAATATTTAATTGTTGAAATGTATCGCTTTTTTTTTTTTTTTTTTTTTTTTTTTTTTTTTTTTTTTTTTTTATATTTTGAGAACAAAGAGTAATATTTGAGTGATTTACATGAGTGGTATATGTAGTTGACAACTTGACATAAAATTACAAATTTAGTCCTCTAACACACCAAGAGCATCATATATGGTGATGTTAATGTTATTATTAAGTAATTATCACATCTGCGCCAAAATGAACACTATCCTAAGAGGCTTCGATGTGGTTGGCTGGTGGGGTTGCATCGTCGGACCAGCCCAAGGCTATGGCGCCAAAACCATTCCCAGGCTCGGCTAGTGAGGCTTCGGCTAGGGATGGCAACGGGGCGGGTTTGGGGCGGGGCGGCCATCCTCATCCCCAAACCCGATTACCAAAGTTCTCCCCAAACCTGCCCCGTCGTAATCAGGGATCTTATCGGGGTGTCCTCTTTGTGTGCAATTCTCGACCATAGCCGCACCATTTCACATTTATTCCTATTTTTAAATCGTTAGCAATAACTTGAAGAATTAAGAACTTATTAATAATCAGTTACAAACAAGGCTTATTAAGTTTTCAACGATAGTATTATACATAAATAATGATAAATTATACCGATGAAAATTAAAACTTAAAAATATGACACTAAACAAGTTTTTGTAATCACAATTTTGCAATCTTACAAAGATTAAAAAATAATAATAATAATAATAAAAATAAATAATAATAATAATAATAATAATAATAATAATAATAATAATAATAATAATAATAATAATAATAATAATAATAATAATAATAATAAACTAACAATATTAGAGTCAATATATTTTTACTACGTAAACACTAAGTAAATACTATATAGATTTGGATATATTTGTATATGTGTATATATTATTCGGGCGGGGCGGGGCGAGGATTCCCCGCTCCCCGCCCCAAACATGATTAAAATCTCCATTTAAACCCCAAACCGGCCTCGTAACCCTATTAGCGTGACCCGCCCCGCCCCATTTAGTTCGGGTTTTTTTTGCCATCCCTAGCTTCAGCTGGTATATACTAGCCACGTAGTGGCACATCTTTTTTTATTTTATTTTATTTCTTATGTAATGAGGTGTATGTGGGCCGACGACACGACTTTTACTCCATGACATCATTTTTGAACTAGGGAGAGGTGTTTTGGTGTAATGGGAAAAAAGTGATGAGGTGGCACCATGGCACCAACCCATGGCACCACACCATACCTAGCTCTCTAATGATAACACTAAACTTAAGACCCATTAAATGGGGTCTGTGTTGATAGGCTTATGAGCTTGTCGAAAAAATTGATAAGCTCACTAGCTCATTTTTTACACTTACGAGCTTATTCACATATGATAACTGAACACTATCCTAATGACACCGAACTTAAGACCCATTAAATGGGTGTTTGTGTAAATTTATTTGATAGGCTTATGAGCTTGTCGAAAATTTGATAAGTTCATTAGCTCATTTTTATGCCTAGAAGCTTATTCACCTAGAGTTGAAATTAATGTATAACAAAAATTATGTAAAGATTCAATTAACCAATATTAGCCACTCATTTTTTCATCAAATAAAAAAAATCTATTTTCCACTTCTTTTTTTAAAAATAAAATATCTTGCAAACGGTAATCTTCAAGTGAAAAAAAAATAGGCAATCGCGACGAGAATTAAATCATTTTTCTGTAAACGAGCACTTCAGTATACTTTCGATAATTTTTTTTTAGTTCACATATGTTTGTATCACAAGTCATATGTGATTTCTTAAATCATACGTGTGATTTCATAAATCACAAATCACATGTGATTTTTTCAAACGTAACTGAAAAAAAAAAGAAATCAAATAAAAAGTTCGTCGAAAGTATATCGAAGTTCCCGTCTGTAAAAAGATGATTTAATTATCGTCGCGATTGCATGATTCGTTTTGTGTAACAATTAACAGTTTGCGAGATATTTAATTTTANAATGACACCGAACTTAAGACCCATTAAATGGGTGTTTGTGTAAATTTATTTGATAGGCTTATGAGCTTGTCGAAAATTTGATAAGTTCATTAGCTCATTTTTATGCCTAGAAGCTTATTCACCTAGAGTTGAAATTAATGTATAACAAAAATTATGTAAAGATTCAATTAACCAATATTAGCCACTCATTTTTTCATCAAATAAAAAAAATCTATTTTCCACTTCTTTTTTTAAAAATAAAATATCTTGCAAACGGTAATCTTCAAGTGAAAAAAAAATAGGCAATCGCGACGAGAATTAAATCATTTTTCTGTAAACGAGCACTTCAGTATACTTTCGATAATTTTTTTTTAGTTCACATATGTTTGTATCACAAGTCATATGTGATTTCTTAAATCATACGTGTGATTTCATAAATCACAAATCACATGTGATTTTTTCAAACGTAACTGAAAAAAAAAAGAAATCAAATAAAAAGTTCGTCGAAAGTATATCGAAGTTCCCGTCTGTAAAAAGATGATTTAATTATCGTCGCGATTGCATGATTCGTTTTGTGTAACAATTAACAGTTTGCGAGATATTTAATTTTAAAAAAGGGTAAAAGTTAGTTCCTTTTTTTTTTTTCTTTTTTTTTTTTTTTTCAAAAATAAATGACCATAATTGGTTCATTGAATTTTTAAAAAATATTGGATCTATATTGAACTTTTTTTATTCATCTATGGTTATCAACTTTTCAATAAGCACATAAACCCATTAAATAAATTATACAAACATTCCCTAAAACAAACACAAACTTTATTTCTAAAGAACTATATCAGTAATTAATGTCAAGTTTATCCTAAACATGTAATTAACACAAAACTTATTAACACTCACACGTTGAAAATGTTCATACCTCTTTTCGTTGAAGAATAATGTACGTGACAAAAGCCATTTAACCATAAAAAGCAAAATCATATTATTGTTTCACAAAATAATTAATGTTGTCATTTTATTTTCTAATAAACTGATATTGAAGATCGAACATAATTTATTTAAATATCATTTGGGCAAAAACAAACACTATAACATAATGCTTATAGTTATATTTCATCATCCTCGAATGCAATAACAATATCCGTCCCTTCAAACTCTTTCGTTCCGACTGTGCAAAAGTCATGTTTACTGTAATACCTAAAAATTATAAACGCGTAAAATGACCAAAATGCCCCTACATCTAAAAATCATCAATAAATACTTATACAATACTAAATAAGCCCTAACAAGTTTAGAATTAATTATATATGATCTAAAATAATTAGAAACCTAAAATAAAATTCGAAAACTAATATAACGTGACACGAAACTCTTTTTGGGCCGTTTTTCTTTCATTCCACCAACATTACACAACAATATGACCCGAATTGGAATTAAGCACATGAATTCCCTATGTTTGGTCCATATTCGACCCATGCTCACCCACAAAAGGGATTCGGTTGTTTTGTTTTAATCATACGACTCACAGAAGAAAAGAAAATAACAAAACCCTAAAGTTTTTCCAAGAACAATCGGTATCTTTCTTTTTGAGCTCCAAAACGATCGACCACAAGAGTTTGGAACGTGAAGTCCTTTGTTTCTTTTCTATTCGACTCATTATAGTCTTGGTAATTCCTTAAATCTTTTCTTGTTTTCTTTTCTCATTATACGTATGCATGAATTTAAAGAACTAAACTTGAACCAAGTTAAGTATATGTATATGTATGTATAAGATAAGATAAGAACATGTATAACATGTATATAAATAATTTCAGTCGTGACATGGGGGTGTGTTTGGTTGTGTTTGTCTCGGCCTAACTAAGAAAAACAAAGAGGGTATGTTTGATCTTGGTTTGTGGTGTCTCGACAGAAATAGAAAAGGAAGAAAACATTATGGTTTGTTTGGTTTGAGTTATGTCGAGAACAAGAGAAACAAAAGAAGGAAGCTAAGGTTTTTACATAGTTCGATTAGGGTTTTATTTAGGTTTACGGTTTGAACTAAAGTTGGAAGTAATGATTATGTAATGATTAGCATTAATGAGTGTAATTAATAAGCTAGGTTAGGCTTTTGATAAAATAAAAAGGGTTCGAATGGTTTGTAGAAAGTGTAAGGGTATGTATTGTTATTTTTATAACTTGAGGGGTTATTTTGTAAACTAAATAACAAAAGGGTAATTCGTATAAAATATAGTATAGGGTTATATGTGATATATTGGATATTTAAAAGGTTTATTTGATTAAATATATAGTAAAAGGGCTTAAATTGTTAATTATATAATTTAAAGGGTGTAATTTGTAAAATACTAAAATATAAGGATTAATTTGTAAAATATGAAAGTTAAAGGGCTAATGTGGAAAATATGTAAAACATGTGATACTTACACTTAAAACCTTATACTATATTATAAGTACATTTTATGAGACTTACTAATTTTGAAAATCTGCTGAATATGGGAAGTTACTAAAAATGGAAAGATAATTAAAATGAGGGATTTAGATTAAGATAATTTATTAATAATAAGTGATAATAATTCAGGTAGATAAGTTGAAGAAGAAGTAAACTCTTCCCTTCTGTGAATCTTTCCGTTGATCTCATTGCTTTGCTAAGGTACGGATATTCTGACCTTACTTTTAAGGTTTCCTTCGTGATTACAACTTCTGTTATGAACTTTCTATTTTGAAACCTCTGATTTGAACATTTGCTATGAACCTTCTGTTTTTGAACATTTGACATGAAAACTTTGCTACTGAACTTTCTGATATGAAAATTATGTTTTGAACCCTTAAATATGAACCTTTTAATTACATGAGTTTCACTAGGCATGGGGGTTCCATGTCCGTGTCAGGGATGCACCTCTGACATGATTCTAGGGCAGTAGAGTGATGTTATGCCACGTCCCTGGGTTGGCTGCATATATTTATCTGTTGGGAAGGGGCGTATGGATACATCCTAGATCAGTTATTTATTATCTGTTATCTGTTATTTATTATCTGTTATCTGTTATTTATCTAGTGATTGATGCTGTGTGCAATACACATCATTCACAAAATTCTGGGAGTTAGCTACTCCATTATGTTGCCTTATATGTGTTATGATATGATCTGTTTTTGAGCTTATGGTATTAATATGGTTCTGACTCTGTTTATACAGGCGACTGTATAAATTTCTTATCTAACCTACACATTTATTTCCGTACTATCCGTTTTTCCCTAAATATGTTTTTCCCAAAATATATCTTTTGTACTTCAGTATTTATATTTCAGTTTATTATCGTTATATCTGTTCACTGGGCTTTTTAAGCTCAGCCGCATTTTCTTTCACCGCGGCAGGTATTCAAGATAGCTTTGGGATAGCTTTCTGGAGTTTGAGAGTAGAGCTGAGTTGAAGATTTTTGACCATAGTCATTTATAGTAAGTTATTTATTTAAGACTTCCGCTTTTGATCTGTTCTGTTTGTTCTTATGTAACACCATATTATTGTGACATCTTTACTCTTGTCGGGTCGGGGTGTTACATTTACAATCCATCAGGAATTGACAAACACATCGTGGATCATTAATCGGGATGACGACCGCTCTTTTACTCATACTTTCAACATCATCGGCTCCTAATACTGCAAGAACAAAACAAACACGTTAATATGAATCAAACAACGAACGCAATAAATTTTAAAATGACTAGAGAGAATAACCGCAAGTGTTGAGCAACAACAATGTTGCGAGAAAAACAAATTTGAACAAAGTATTAGCCATATATTATCGGTTGCTAAGTTGAGATGGGTTTGTGTTATGAGCTCAAAGGTTTGAAGACTACAAGGAATTTATAGCCATTATGATATATTTAATATCACATGTGATATTAGTGTAATATCACATGTGATACGTAATATCACATGTGATTTTTTCAGTAAGGAAAAAAAACAATTTTTTTTTGTCGAAAGTATATTAAGTGCATATCTATAGAAAGATAATTAAATGCTCGTTGTAACGGTATATTTTTTCTTCGCTTAACGATTAACGGTTTGAAAGATATTAATATTTGAAAAAAAAAATGATAAAAGCAGATTTTTTAAATTATTGTGATTAATCTCATCCATTAGATCAAATAAAGATGAAGGTTGGAGATTAGTCCCTTGATATGTAAAAAAAGTTTTGTTCTCAAATGATCTTAAATCTTTAGTACATAATATTCAAATATGATCATTTGTTTTATGAATTTATAGCCATTAAATTACATTTATGCTATAGGAAACAATAGTATTAATTAATACGAGGCGTTCAGACCGTGCGATGCACGCGGGTTGTACCTAATTGTTCATTGCGTGATGTTTGTGTTAATGTTGAAGTGTAAGTAAGATGGTGCATCTAATTGAGATGTGTTGCGTAATGTTTAGCTAAATTTTTATAAAATAAGTTGAGTTAAATGAAGCTTAAACGTATTGGCATTCTACAAAAATTCACAGGAATAATTATGTAATTTCTTAAATTGTGAGTTCACTACTTAATGCTTACTTTTGATCGGGGTACATGAGTGAATCTACAAAGTTTGTTTAAGTAAACTATTGTAAACAAAATTGAGCTAATTTATATAAGTTTCATATTGTTCGTTAAGTAATTTCAATGCAAACCCTTGAAGTATAGATGTAATAGTGCATTTGATTGAAACGTATGTCGCAATTCTTAGCAAAACAGTTTTAATGCTTAGTTTCAATCAAGGGCACTCGAGTGAATCTACAAAGGCTATGTAAGTAAAGTATTCGCAAAAATAATTTATCACGTTTCTTCTGCTTAAAAACAAAGGTTTGCTGTTTTACATATAATATCAAGTTTTGTTTAGGGTTTTGAAAAATCGGCAACAATAAATATATTTTTTTTGTCTAATACTCTTATTAATAACTCTATACTTTTAAGTGCACTAACTTGCAAAATACAACTTCATTTCCAATCCCGTAGTATAGAATAAAAACTTTGTAGTCACATATACTATACATTCCAAAAGTTAGCCGTGTTATACAAAGATGAATCTTGATAACAAATCGACGCATGAGATTTATTTGTGATGGTAATTGTTTGTTTGTTGATAGTTTTTGGGTTAAGGATTTAATAAACTTGATATATCTCGGAGACGTTTTTTGTTTTGCATTTTGAATAATGGTGTTGGTGATTCTTGGCAAGTGTTTGGGTTTTGAATTTGTTGTCCGATATCGGTGATGGTGGATAAAGTAGAAGCATGAAGAAAATATGATTAGAGAATAATGATATAGAATCAACTTATGTTCGGAAAATGCAACAAAATATTATGTGATAAGTAAACCTTTCTATCAAACATGTGAAGTATATAAACTCAAGCTGATACCCGACCCAACCCATACCCAAAAAAGCTTCGATCTCAAGCAGAAAATTAGAAAATCAATTAGCTTAAAGTCTAAATTTTATTATCAACAAGTTAATTAAAGTATCAAATGTATATAACTTATAAGAATTGATCAGGGTTTCATACCTTTTAATTGGTTCAACTTAAGTTGCAGGTTTAATCTCTTTTCTTTTACACTGCCCCCATTTTTTTCTTTTGTATTCGGTATGTGTAATGGTTTAAATAAATATAAGGTTCTATGTTGTGTTAAAAAGTTTGACCCAAAGTCTGACCCGACCGGGTCTGACCCAAACCTGAAGTCGACTGAGACTATTTGGGTCGGGTTACTCGGGTCAATAATTTTATTCGGGTTATTTGAGTCAAATTGAATAACCAGAATGTTAAATAAGGCCGGGGTATCATGTCGACTATTTTTGGCTAACTCGGGTTTGGGTCGATCCGTTTGACTCGAAAAAAGGTTTTTGCTTTTTTTATAAATTATATATCTAAACTAATACAAATAGGCAAGTTTATGACCATTTTACTCATATTCGGGTTGACCCGAATCTCAGCAGCATTCGTCCGTCTGAACATTGGGACAGTAACGAGAAAAATTCCCCACTCCTCCACATGAATGGACGCGACTCGAATACAAATAAGGACGGGTTCGGGTATATTATTTTTGCCCTGGCTCGACTTTGACCCGAACTCGACCCGATTAACACCACCTATATATATATATATATATATATATATATTTTTTTTTTATGATGTATAAAGTGGATATATATTTGTTTTGAAACGGAAGGAGTAATGTATTAAAGTAATTTACATAAGTGGCATATGTAGTTAACATAAAATTACTATTTTTGTCTTTTAACATATTAAGAGCATCATATATGATCATATATCAATGTTACTATAAAGTGTTATCACATCTGCGCCAAACTAAACACTATTCAAATGATAACACCGAACTTAGGACCCATTAAATGGGTGTTTGTGTAAGTTTGTTTGACAGGCTTATGAGCTTGTCGAAAAATTGATAAACTTCTTAGCTCACTTTTTAGGTTTACGAGTATATAATCATATAAATTCCATATGAATAAATATGCTCATAAGCCAAAAAAAGAAAAAACAAAGTTTGCGAGTTTCTCAACTTTTCAATAAGCACATAAACCCATTAGATAAGCTTATACAAACATTCCCTAAAACAGACACAAATTTTATTTTTAACAGGAATAAATAGAGTGATTAACACAAACACGTAATTAACACTCACAAATTGAAAATTGAAGAATCTTATGATAAAGCCACAAAGGCTACTTAAAAGTCCAAGGTTATAAATAACGTGAGGCGTGGCGTGGCGGCATGGTAAAGCCTCAAGCATTAGCGTGAGGCGTGGCGGCATGGCGTTTTTAAGGAGTGAATTAAGGCGGCAAAAAGTATTTATAAATTTATATTATATTTCATTAGTATATCATATTTGATATTTCATATATATCGAGTTTACAAAAAGTATTATACATAAGCAATAAAGTCAAGAAACTCTCTTTACATTTGTAATCTTCTTCAATTCTTCAAATACTAGTAAACCCCTAAACGCCAAATACTAGTAAACCTCAAATACGATGCCCAAATTTCAATTACTATCAGAAAACGGTATGGCAGCGTACAGAGATTACGTATGGAAGATTGGAAACAAAAAAAAGGTAGATAGAAGATCAAATCACAGGGAATTGGATCGATTCTCTGTGAATTTTTATGTATCTAATTTCCCTAGTTTTTTGACGGCACGAGATTTATGGAAGGAGTTTGAGGGATATGGGAAATTGGTGGATGTATACATTGCTCGGAAGGTTTCCAAACTAGGAAAAAGATTTGTGTTTATCCGTTACGCGAATGTAATTGAGGAACGTAAATTGGAAGCACGACTGCAAATGATGTGCATTGGCAATTTTCATTTGTTTGTGTGGCAAGATTCAACAGAGATAATACAACAAAAACTAATAACTTGGAGAAGCAAGGAGAAAATGTGAAGGATGCTAATACAGTGCATGGAAAAAACACAAGGCATGGAGTCTTGGTATGTGCTTAAACACATACCTTTTCTTGACCAAATTAAGACCTAAAAGACCAAAAACCCGACCATAAATGCCAAATATATATGTTTTTGTGTTTTTATACATGCAGGTAAGGAAATATGAGAAAACGACA